>APFE031753205.1:55706-119803 GCA_000404065.3 Pinus taeda
TTAATTCACGCTACAAATGTAGTAGCAGACTCCCTTTCATCCATCCTCATTGAAAATAGCTTGCTTTTCAGAGCCAAAACTCTGTTTGTATTTTGGGTCTCATACATATTTTTGATTTTCGTCCAGATCTCCGCGGACGTTTTACAATCTCTGATGTGCGCAATAACATTGTCTTTCAGAGACATCTTCAAGAGGAATTTGGCTTTGTTTTCTCGTTTTTACGAGTCTTCCTTCTGTGTGGTTGCGGTTGGCTTCTACTCGTCGCCTGTCACTATAGCCCAAGCATTCGCACGTTCGAGCAGAGTCTGGATCTTAAACTTCCAGTTCGTGAAGTTAGACCCGTTGAGTTTACCAGACTCGTTAAGGTAAGATTCCATCATATTACTCATTGTGAATATACTTAACAACAACAAAAACAATACCTGTCAGATCGATCTGTCACCTCTGCCACCGATCTGCAGTGTCTGGCACTCCCGCTCCAATGAGCAAATTCGACGTTTCCAACATAGCCAAAACAATGATCTGATCACAATTGATCTAATCCACTCTCCCGAATTAATGTGCCACTTCGCCGATCCTGATCTCCTTGCAGATCGCCAAACGAAGTCGAGGTTTCCCGCAGACCTCCTCTGGCGCTTTCCTGATCTGTCTCTCCCGGACTGATCTGCAACTCCGCCGATCTGCACTGTTTGCAAACCGCCAAACGAAGTTCACAGATCCCTTTAGCGCTACCCCAAGTGAAAAATCCGCGCTAATTAAAAATCGCTTAGAGTAATTTAATTGGCACGAGTTTCCCGGTAAAATCTGCGCTTAGCGCGATTTATCCTTCAAATCCCGCACTTTAGCGCGATTTATCCGTCAAAATCCGTGCTAATCAGTCTTCTGGCGTGACTGTCAGCGCAAAATCCGCGCTAATCGGCCTTTCTGCTGAGGGAAAAAAAAATTCCGAGTCCGAGCCAGGTGTTCTGCAGTCCACTTGCTCAATCGAGCACAGAGCTCTCATGTACAGACAGCCACAAAGGCACTTCAAGCCACATAGGCAATTCCACCACACAGTCAAGCTAGCTTCTACAGGCACTTCAGCCTCACACGTGACAAAAAAATCAGGCTCACTCAATCTGAGCTCTGATACCAAGATACAATGTGAACAGTATTTGTAAAAGGAAGAGATGTAGCTCTCAGGTGTGGCCTCCACCTGGAGACTACACTCACAAAACTTGAGAGATCACTCTAGTCCACTCTATTCAATAATCAATCAAAAGATTACATCATTAAATACAACACTAGGAAATAGGAAGTTGCACCCAAACCCCATAACTATAGGAACTAATCCTTAACCAGGGAGAAAGTTACAACAATGTAACCATTTTCTCCATTAATATCAAAATAATATTAATTATTCTCAACTCTTACTGCACACAAGTCTTACTACTCACTGCAAAAAAAGAGAAAAATTCATTAACATCTTAAGCTTTACCACGGAGAATGGAGCTGAAGTTTCGTGTTTTTTATTTGTAAATGTTTTCCTTGCCTTAATGAAATATAATCTAAACCATATATTTGTAAATGTTTTCCTTGCCTTAATGAAATATAATCTAAACCATATTGCTTGGATGCTCAATCTGTTATTTGATTTTTACTTTTTTACTGTGCATGACTCTGTTTCAGGTTGCGCATTATCTTCTGGAGTTTAACCCTATATTTTACTGTCCATTGAAAATCTCGTTGTATTTAACCATGACCGGTAGTGGCTTTTGTCATTCCATCTGCCTTATCAAACACTGGCAACTACAATAAATCTGGTAGTTGAAGAAGATGTTGTAGGAAGTAATAGAGATAGCTAAACTTAAACTTAGATTACTGTTAGTGTGAAAAACTATATAATCAATGAAAGAAATAGGGTTGTATGAATTTTGTACGCTTTCCAGGTGAGAGCCATTTAGTTAATATATTGAGTTTTTATCAAATGTTGGATGTGTACCAGAATTCCCAGACTATTATCTATACTTTGCTGGACGTTTACCACATGATCCAAACCGGAAACCCTAAAGAGGAAGGATTTTTGTTAAGAGTCTTAAGAAAGATCTTAAAGATTCAAAACACTTTTTACTTTCCACCCGACTCGAATGAGAAAGGATAGGGAGATTCTAGGGAGTTTTTCCTTATGGATCTGCACCTTTCTGGGAACTGTCAAGGTTGTGGAAGCATGGATTTGGAGTTTTATCAGTTATATCGGCTCGGTCGCCTAGGTCGCCATTGCTATGGCTGAAAAAGAAGACGACTCGTGAAAAAGAAGAATGGCAGGACCCCACAGCTTTCCCAGATACAAAATGTCAACACATCTGAACTGGGTAGATAATCTACAAGACTTCTGATTGCACTCTACGTCGGCAAAAGTTGCCTGGTTGCATAGTAGGGTTCCTAGGGTTTCTCTCCTCCCCTTACATTTCACAATGAACTTTATTACATAAATCAATAGTTAATATTTTTTTAAATAAGATAATTATGTAGAGACTAAACGCAATTTTCCATGTGGCTATTTTTTTAAAATAATTATTTTTTCTCTATTCTATTTTTTTTTAAATAAAATGTTTAGTTCCTTTATTTGACGGAGAAGAATCAATGGATGGAAACACACAAAAATTACAGAAGTTTCATCACCCCATCAATTTAATTAAAACGTTATTGAATTTAATACAGGCAGTAAACACATCATATCTCAGTTATGTTTTGAACACCTTTCCCACATACGATACGATAAACCATTTTGGGCAATGTGCAGAAAAATAATTCAATAAATGGATTTCAGATTTCAATGGTTGCCACAAATTCAGATTTCAACCATTGCCACACATTCTGCTCACAATATCATAACAATCCAAAATTGAAACAAGCAAAAGAAAATACAATAAGAAGTAATCTGAAAACATCCCTTTATTTATTATATTGCTAAGCAAAGAGTAAGGAGTCTGTGTGCCGGACAGAAAAACTGTCACTCATCCAGTAGACAAAACTTCCACAAAAACCATACCCAGAGTGTCATACAAAATAGCAATCGTCTGTCCAAGAAAATCCTTCACATCAAACTCTAACAGTGACCGCAGTACATCTCAATAAAATTGAGAGGCCAAGAATGGGATGAATGAGGTGAGAAGGGAAACGAATAGGGAGGGAAAGAAGTGAATTGAAGCAGCACCTGCTTCCATCGTCGGACTAGGAGATGGTGCCGTCATCTCCGCTACTTCGGCTCCCACCATTGTCATGATAGCGAGCCAGAGAGCTATAGAAGCGTAGTTAACTTCCCTCGCCGCTGTTGGAATTTTATGGTGAATTCCATAACACAAAACATCATAGAACAACTCTCTGATATGATGGAACTTTCTGCTAAATTCCTTAACAAATAGACAACACAAAACTGCTCTGTTTCAGCATAGAAAACTGATAATTTTGTTTTCTGGACTTGGTGTTGCAGCAATAGGATTCGGTGTTGCAGCAACGCTGATCGTGGTGTTGCAACAACAGGAAAAATACTCTGTTTTTTAATAACACAGAAAAACAGAAAATTGTTTTTGACGCTAAGTCACTTTAAGACAATTGATGCTTTATGTAACAGCAACTAAATCAAGGGGCGTCAAATCACTAATAAACTTACAGAGTAAAATCAAAGTGTTTTTGACACTTGGTGTAATAGCAACTGAAAATCAGCAATACAGTAAACTTGTATTCATGAACAGTAAACAAAAAATTGATACATTAAACTTAGCTATTACAAGAGGAACGCTTCAGTGCCAGAAATCGATTTTCTCTAACTCAGAAAATCGCAGGTTCAGCGCTGTTGTGCATTTACGGAAGAGACACACACTTGTTCTTCTAACCTTTGCTCAAAGTACAAAAACAGAACTGTTGTTCTAAATCACAGAAAACAGAACTGCTGTTCTTTTCTGCTTACGCTGCCTCTCTTGCACTTCTTCTCATAAGAAAACAGGACTGTTGTGCGTTACATTTATAGGAAAACAAATATCTGATTTAAACTATAAACTAAACAAAATATCTGTTGATCTTTATCTTTGTATTTATTGCGGAAGGCGGTGATGCCTTTTAAGAAAAAATAAGATGACTGTCTGCAGGGGATTTAATTTCTGAATTTAATGTTCATTTAAAGTGCAAAATATCAGTGGACTTTTACGGCTTCCGGATAATCTGAAATTAATTACTGAAGATCAGATTTTGTTCTGCATTAATTGTTTGCAGTTGGAATTAAATTCCAACACTCCCCCTTAATTTCAACTGTTGCATACCGAGGCATTTTCTGAAATAATCAGAACCTTTCTTTGGCAATGGTTTTGTCAAGATGTCAGCCAGCTGATCCTCTGTTCTGCAAACCAACTTCACCATTGTTAACCAATTCACGTATGAAGTGAAATTTGGTATCTATGTGCTTTGTTATTTTATGAAAACCAGAGTTTTTAGACAAAGCTATTGCTGAGCTATTGTCACAGTAAATGGTTGTGCCATTTTCCTGTTCATGACACAAGTCTCTGAGAACTCTTCTTAGCCATACTTCTTGGCATGTTGCTGCTGTTGCTGCCACATACTCTGCCTCTGCTGTTGATAAAGCCACAACTGGTTGCTTCTTGGAAGCCCATGAGATGGCTCCCGATCCCATATGAAACACATATCCTGATGTGCTTTTCCTATCATCAACACTTCCATCCCAATCACTGTCCGTGTAACCTGTCAACATGAAACTTTCAGAAGAGGAGTATAAAATACCAAACCCCTTCGTTCCATTCACATACGTTAGAATCCTCTTGGCTGCCTGCCAATGAGTCTGTTTCGGTCTTTCCATAAATCTGGAGATTAAACTCACAGCGTGCATAATGTCCGGCCTAGTTGCAGTCAAGTACATAAGGCTGCCAACTATGCTCTTGTACAATTTTGGATCAAAATCCTTGCTGTTGTCTTCTTTGGTCAATTTCAGCCCCATTACAGTTGGAGTCACAGCTGCTTTGCTGTTCTGCGTGTTAAATCTCTTCAACACAGCTTCTACATATTTATCTTGAGAAATGAAAACACCATTTTCACTTTGGTCTACTTCAATTCCAAGAAAATATCTTAAGAAGCCCAAGTCAGTCATTTCAAATTCACTTTTCACGACTGCTTTAAAATCAGTAATGAGAGAAGCATCATTGCTAGTAAAAATCAGATCATCTACATATAAAACAACAATAATAATCTTACCGTCATTTTCCTTTATGTAGAGTGTGGGTTCACCATCACACTTGTCAAATCCATTCTCAATCAGATAAGCATCTATTCTGCTCTACCATGCTCTTGGAGCTTGCTTCAGCCCATAAAGAGCCTTCTTCAGCTTACAAACTTTATGCTCTTGGCCATCAACTTCATAACCTGGAGGTTGTTCAACATAAACCTCTTCTTTCAACACTCCATTCAGGAATGCAGATTTAACATCCATCTGATAAATCTTCCATTTGTGTTGTGCTGCAATAGACAACACTGTTCTCACTGTTTCCATCCTTGCTACTGGTGCAAAGGTTTCATCATAATCTATGCCTTGTTGCTGCTTGTAGCCTTTCACAACAAGTCTTGCTTTGTGCCTGTCAATCTTTCCTTCGGCATTGCTTTTGGTCTTATAGACCCACTTAACTCCAATGGCATCTTTGCCTTCAGGGAGGTCCACTAACTCCCATGTGTTACTCTTTTCAATTGCACCAATTTCTTCATTCATTGCTTCAATCCATTTATCTTCATTTACAACAGCTTCAAAAATGAACTGCGGTCATCACATGACAATATAAGCGAATAATGATTCAGGACCGGTATGGTTTACTTACCTCGCCTTGTTCATAAATCTCTTCAGATTTTGAATCTTGGTCCTTCTTCGGTGTGCTTAGAGTTCATCCGAACTTGAGGTATTTCAGATCCCTGTGGTGTGCTTGAAGAAGCACTACCTTGACTTCTTAAGGTTGTTCGAATTCCAGCTTGTGGTGTGGTTTGCTGAATTTGCTGTGGTGGAGGAGGAACCACCAAGGAAGGATTATTTGCTGCTGTCCCTTCCTCTTCTTCTTCATGAGACACAATTGTCTTCACATTCACTGTTCTTTCTAAACTTCCATCCCAAGATTCATTTTCAATGAACTGCACATCCCTGCTTACAATCAATTTCTTAGTGGATGGATTATAGAGTTTGTATGCTTTTGACTCATCATAATAGCCAACAAACACACATTTCTCCCCCTTACTATCAAGCTTTCTCCTTAGCTGATCTGGTACGTGTGCATAGGCTACACAACCGAATACTCTCATGTGAGTGACAATTTTCTTTTGACCACTCCATGCTTCTTCTGGTATTTTGTTCATGACAGCTTTAGTTGGGCATCTATTCAAGATATAAACTGTGCAAGTGACAGCTTCTGCCCAATACTCATGAGGCAAGTGCTTTGCCTTCAGCATACTTCTAACCATGTCAAGAATGGTCCTATTCTTTCTTTCAGCAACACCGTTTTGCTGAGGTGTGTACCTTGCTGTAAATTGCTTTTGTATGCCATTCTCTCTGCAAAACAGCAGAAAGTCTTGGGAGATGTATTCTCCTCCTCTATCTGTTCTGAGCACTTTGATGTAATGCCCACACTGTTTCTCAACAAGAGTTTTGAAGTGGCGGAATTTCTCAAACACTTCACTCTTTTGTTTCAACATATAGACTCATGTCTTTCTGGTGTAATCATCAATGAAAGTTAAAACATACCTGTTTTCGCCAAGTGATGGTACTTGCATCGGTCCACACACATCAGAGTGAACAATTTCCAATGGTGCTTTTGCCCTTATAATCTTTCCTGCTAGAAAGCTTTCTTTGTGTTGCTTACCCAAGATGCAGCCTTCACAAAGGCTGTCCGGTTTCTCAATCAATGGAAATCCTTTACCATTCCTTATTGTGCAACAAATTCAGGCCTCCGAAATTGAGATGTCCAAATCTAAAGTGCCACAACCAATTCTCATCTTTCACTTGCTCCTAAAAGACTTCTTGTGTTACAGCTGCAATAGTTCTTCCTTCCTTCAAATCTACCCTGAGTTTGAGAGGAAACATTCTATTGCTGGTCATCTGCACCTGTGCAATGATCTTCTCGCTTGGAGGTATATCTCTGATTGTACACATATCATCTTTGAAGAAGAAATTGTAACCTTTGTCAATGAGCTACCCAATGCTCAAAAGATTACATTTCAGCCCAGGTACATAGTATACATCTGGCACAATCATCTGTTCTCCATTTCTTGCTCGGATACTAACGCTGCCCTTACCCTTGACAACTATCTTACTATCAGTCCCTGTTGTTACCTCAGATTTAACATCTTCATCCAGATTGGAAAATTGCAATATTTCCAGTCATGTGATTACTACAACCTGAGTCTAAGAACCAAACATCTTCTTGTTTGTCTTGTGCAATGTTACATGTTAACAACACATTCTTTGATTCTTATTTTCTTCATTTGCAAAATTAACATTCTGCCTACTATTCATGCAATTTTGTTTTTTCCTACATTCATTGGAATAGTGTCCATATTTCTTACAATAATGACATTGGACTTGGGATTTGTCATACCTTTGTCCATGAGCTTGTTGTTTGCTTGAACCTTCATCTTGGTTCTGATTGCAGCTCCTTCCGCTTGTGCTTGCAAGATAAATCTGCCTCTGTTTTGGCTTCTTCCACGACCTCTGTTATTTGCTCTGCCTCGGCCTTTTCTTTGGCTGAAAGACATCCGAGTCTTGAATGCTTGCTCAAGAGAGGAATATGTTCCTCTACTCAGCCTGTGTTCATGAGACATAAGAGAAGCACTCAGTTCATCTACCGTGAACTGTGAGAGATCTTTTGTTTCTTCTATTGCTACCACAACAGCTTCAAACCTTGAGGGTAAACTTCTCAAGATCTTCTCTACGATCCTTCTTTCTTCAAGGATTTCACCATGAGATCTAGTCTGGGTTATCAGTCCAATAACCTGAGTGAAGAATGAATCTATTGTATCAGATTCCTTCATGCTAAGTGTTTGAAAGTCTCTTCTCAACATCTGCAACTTTGCAGTCTTCACCTTCTCCATGCCTTGATAAGCATTTTTGAGAATATCCCATGCCTCTTTGGATTTTGTTGCTGCTGCAATCCGTGGAAAGACACTTTCATGTACTGATTGGAAGAGGAAAAAGAGGGCTTTGGCATCCTTCTTCTTATCACTCTTCAAATGGTCTCTTTCTGTTGCTGTCAAAGCAGCTAGTGTTGTTGCATCTGCTGGTTCAGCATAACCAGTTTCTACTAGCTCCCATATTCCTTGAGAAGCAAACAATACTTTCATTTTTATGGACCAATCACTGTGATTTTTCCCATTAAACTGTGGCAGTTGGGAATTTGTCAAACCTGTTCCAGCATCTGCCATCTTAACTCTATATAGGTAAAGAAGAGATACTGACTGTAAAATTAAAAACAGGCAAAAACTTTCTCTGCTGGAAAATCTGCTCACTGAACTTCTTACAGCTCCTACAGTGAAAAACAAACTTTGTTTTTGACTCACTGAGTGCCTAGACTAGCTCTGATACCATGTTGGAATTTTATGGTGAATTCCATAACACAAAACATCATAGAACAACTCTCTGATATGATGGAATTTTCTGCTAAATTCCTTAACTAACAGACAACACAAAACTGCTCTGTTTTTACACATAAAACTGATAATTTTGTTTTCTGGACTTGGTGTTGCAGCAACATGAATCGGTGTTGCAGCAACGCTGATCGTGGTGTTGCAGCAACGGGAAAAATACTCTGTTTTAATAACACAGAAAAAACAGAAAACTGTTTTTGACTCTAAGTCACTTTAAGAAACGTGACGCTTTGTGTAACAGCAACTAAAGCAAGGGGCGTCAAATCACTAATAAACTTACAGAGTAAAATCAAAGTGTTTTTGACACTTGGTGTAACAATGACTGTAAATCAGCAAAACAGTAAACTTGCATTTATAAACTGTAAACAAAACTGATACAGAAAACTAACTGTTACAAGAGGAACGCTTCAGTTCCAGAAATCGATTTTCTCTAACTCAGAAAATCGCAGGTTCAGCACTGTTGTGCACTTACAGAAGAGACTCACTATGTTCTTCTAACCTTCGCTCAAAAACAAAAACAGAACTGCTGTTCTAAATCACAGAAAACAGAACTGTTGTTCTTTTTTGCTTACGCTGCCTCTCTTGCACTTCTTCTCATAAGAAAACAGGACTGTTGTGCATTACATTTAGAGGAAAATAAATATCTGAATTAAACATTAAACAACGTAAAATATCTGCTGATCTTTATCTTTGTATTTATTGCAGAAGAGGCGGTGATGACTTTTACGGCAAAAATAAGTCGGTTGTCTACAGGGGATTTAATTATGAATTTAAAGTTCAAAATATCAATGGACTTTTGCGGCACCGAACAATCTAAAATTAATTGCTGAAGATCAGATCATTTATGTGATGCAGTTGGAATTAATTTCCAACAAAAGTAAGAAAAGAAGTTATCAAAAATTGAAATTCTATTGCCATATCTTTATTCCCTCCCAATTAGTTTGATTAAATGCTTTACATGGATTAATCCATTTATTTATCTCCAGTATCAAATTTTATTATCTAGAAACTGGATAATGTATTTCGTTATCTAAAAAGAATTCATTAAGCACAAACTTTACTAGACAGGGGGTACTTCAGTGCTTTCGGCTTTTTAACGCTAAGGTTGATAATTTATTCTTTTGTCATCGGATTCCAGTTTTGCACTAAGATTCAGGGGAAATCTGTCTCATCAGCTTTCTCTCAATTTACAGCCACTCATGCAATTGATCAAAACTCCTACCCATCTACCTCACAGCAAAATGGGGTCGCAGAAAGGAAGCATAGACACATATCATAGAAACTGCTTTTGCTCTGATGTTTGACAACCGTGTTACAAGCCACAAACAATATAATGATCCAAATTTACAAGCCACAAACAATATAATGATAGCATATGTAGAATATTTTCGTATTTGCTTCAAAAGGTTTCAAAAAGGTTAAGAGAATATCTCTTGGTTTCATTATTGCACTATTCATTGACAGACTATTCATCGCTCTTTTGCTTTCAGACAAAAGAAAATGCATAGGAACTGAAACTTGCATAAAAACTAAAACTTATGGTGAAACAAAGAAAATGCATAGCAACTGAAACTTGCATAGGAAATGATAGGAAATGAAATTTATGGCGAAAATTGTCATTTGCTTTGACTTTTTGCACGTCATTTTCATTTCTTTTTTATCAACATATCCACAGGCAAAACAACCTCTGTAAAAAATTGTGCCTGAATGCCTAATATTGATTCAAGAAATACGAAAAAATGAAAAAGGCAGTTTACCATCTGGGAAAGGGCTTTAAATACCATACTAAAACCCAAATTATGTCCCTACTACAAAAGCATTTCCGTTGCAGGACTCACGGCCTTATGGTTTGCTGTAGGATTCCCAAAAGGAATAATGAATTTATCCACCATTGATAGGGCAGGGCTTGAAGAAGACGTCTAGCGCTGAACTGAAGAGTTCAAGGCTAACTTAAGAGTTCAAGGCATAAATCATATCATGCCTCTTGAGGAAGTCCATGACTAAGGTAATGGTAGCTGAGGCACAGGGAGAAGAGAGATCATATTTTAGACAAACTACTTCAAAGAGGGTCAGGCTCTGCGAACACAAGTGCATGCAGCTTGCCACTACGCGGTGGGCCGCCAACTGCCAACCAAAATATTTTCTTAAAACTTTCGATAAAAAGTTGAAGTCCGTAATAAGACCAAACTTTGGATAAAAAGAACTTGGCAACATTGGTTTAAAATACAACTTTGGATAAAATAAATTGGCGTGGTTAAAATAACCTCGAGGGATGTGAAGTTTGTAATAAGTGGGAAAAATCAAAACATTCCTTAATAATTTCATTAAGGAAATTTCCAATCCTAAACTTTGGTTAAAGTGAAAAATTGAGCAATTTTATTTGGTCAAACGATGAATTAATATCCCATCAATATCCGAGCGATCGCTATCGTCCCTGCATTTCATAAGGGAAATTGTTTTCATGAAGATTCAATAAAACATATATCCTCTTAGATTTCCATTGCTGGATGAGTATGACTATTCAAAGAATATTTACGAAATCAATGCTGTACATCACTGAATCATCCTTGCCATAACGTTTGACGTTTGTATTCATGTCTTTATTGTTTATTCTCCTGAATATTTATGTCTGCATATATTCTTTTCACTATTAATGTCGTGACATTATTCACCACGACATACATTAGTTAGAAAAATGCATTTATTTTGAAGAATTCAATTGAAACTTCAATATAGAGTTTTGATGTAATTCACTAAATTCGATTTTTATTCCCTGTGATGTTCATGATATGGAAATTTTTATTGAAACAGTGTGAGTTCGAGTTCTTGGGGTACTTGATAATAATTTGTAAATTTGAAGAAAATGATAAAAACTTATTTTTTACTAAATTAAAAAATAATGTCAAAAATATCATAAATAATTATTTTTCTTTGAGTGTTAAATTTGGGAAAAAATAATGTTAAAATGAAAATCAGCAGGAAAAAAATAAAAGGAAAAAAATAAATTTTCACCGAATATAATGTATTGGGTAAAATGTTAAAATGGAATAAATAAAATAAAAATACAAACGTAGAATGTTATAGATTAAAAATTAAAACTAAACTTAAAATGCTTTTAAAAAAAAATTAAAAATAGAACTCAAAAATTAAAAATCAAACCAAGTTATTTTGAAGAAATTGTTTAAAATTAGACTAAATAATATTTCCAAACTAAGTTAAGAAAGATTTATAATAACTTAAGAAATGTTTACATCGTATTTGTGTGAAAAATTAGAGTTGTGTTATAACATGTTTTCAAATTAGTTCAAATAAGTTGAAAACATAGTTTTTAAAATGGTTTTAAATATGACATTTTTAAAAATAGTGATGTAATATGGATGTGAGTAGAGTGCATATTATTTCAATTTGCATATATTTAAAACATTAATTTCGTTTAATTATTTAACTATATAAATTTATAACTTAATATAATTTTATTTTTTACTATTTTATTTGATTTTTTTATTAAAAATCATAAAAAGTATTTAAATCATAAGTTTTTTATTAATATATATGGAAAATTAAGAAAAGCACAAATTATTTAAGTGGTTTATAATTTTTCCCTATGATATTAGATTGAAAGGTTTTTTTATTAATGAAATTTGTTTGATGAAAAACTTCAACAAGTATTTCTAAACTTTTAAATTTTGGATTCATATTTTTGTTAGTTATTGGATTTATAATTCCATAAACCTATAATAGTATTATTTTAGGAATGAAAAAATTAATTTCACTAAGACCTCAAATTATGTAAAAATCATGTTTTTAATTAAATTTTGAGTTCTATTCTTATTATTTCCTTTGTGGAACTTAGTTTTGTATAAATCTATGTTATAGAAGATTTCAACATGTTTGATGAAGCTAGGGTTTATTCATAAGGAGGGTTTATTGATTATGAGTTGGGATATTTAACTATGCTAAAATATTTTCAATTGACATTGAAATGCTAAATAGTATACACTTGGTAGAAGTATGAATTTATTTTGGAATTTTTTTGTGTGTCAAGCTATGATTTTTCAATGCTACAAGCAACTTAGGTGATAATGTGTGAGTCTTTCTAGGTTATGCATAGAAATAAAAATAAGAGTTGTAAAACAGATACAAAGATGATGTGTTCAATAAGACCACTTAAATTGTAAGCACACTAAAAAATAATACAAGCACGACGATGAATCATAACCACAAAAGGTTATAGAAATTCCATTGCTTGATGATCAATCATTACATACCATCCAAAGGAACTACAAAGTTGAATAAATAAATCGAAGAATTGAGTTGATTTTTTTTTATGTGCAGCCACAAGTTAATTGAATTAGGGCTTTTGTTGAGGCTTCAACTATTGGTAGCCCATTGGGAAAATCCATGAATCTCGACAAGCCTTAGTACAATTACCAAGATTTAATAATAAAGATGTTTACCTAAATGAAACAAAAAAAAATCAACTTAGTGGATGTCTCTATATATCCTATTTGCATGAGTATTTATTTTAGATTTGAGTATATTATTCGTTACTTCTCCATTATATGGTTATGAAGTTCATTCCCATGAATTAGTCGTCTTTGAATTCTAATAAACTATCACAAAGTAGTTATAAATACAAAACCATATTTCTATGTTAGTTATTTTGTATCCTTCCTCTTTCTTTACTATTACCAGTATCTAGAAAATAAACCTAGTTGGATGAGAAATGATTACAAGAATTTCTTTAATACACCCACTTTATGATAATGAACTTACTTATCAATAATACATTAGAAATTCCATTAGAATTTAAGTCAAAAATCAATCATCAATTAGGTTTGATTGAAGTGGAAATTTAACTTATGCTTATTTATTGAAGACGTAGCATTCCACCACAGATCTTAAGCCTTGAATACTATGGTAACAAGTAAAATAGAACCCTGGTAGTATTACCAAGGTAACCAGTATTAGGGAAGAGCCAATGTATTTTTATTAGGCTGAGGGTGGATTTTCACAATTCCAACTAATTGACTATTTAGTTGAGCTCGTTATCTTAGAAATACAAACATGATGTTTTAGGCATATATGATGCTACCAATGTGATATAATGGAGCCAAATAGATGTATACCATTATTTACCATCGATGAGTTTAAAAAAATATAAATCATCAATTACAACAAATGAGTTTTGATTTTTCAAGAGCATAGGTCATCACCTATAATCAGTGAGTTTTGAGGCAGTGAGTTTGAAAGAGTAGATAATCAATTACAATCCATGAATTTTGAAAAAAAATGTATACCATTAACTACAATTAATAAATTTTGAAGCATATAAATTAGAAAATGATGATTGTTGTACCAAAAAAAATAAAAAAAATTAAACCACACTGGTTGATTCGAAACGTGATAGCCTAAATCTACCAATGTGATTTCTTCCAAAAAAAATTTCAAATAAAAATAAATAAATTGTTATAAATAAAATATGTAACTCAATCCCAAATGTATTTTTTGCTTATCTCTTTATAGGTTTACTTAAATTTCAAGTGTAGACACTCGTTATTTCATATCCAACTTGTACCCATTATATATACTTGTGAGAGGGCCCACATTGATAAACATTAAAATATATTAAAAAAGCGTGTTCAAAGGATAGAATTATATCCATAGAAGTAACTTAGATAAAACCCAAATTTATATTAAATGAAGAAATAATTATACAAGTGGGTAAGTAGATTCCTAATAGAAAGACTACAATGATAATAACCACTAAATATGTACAAAAAAATTGATATTTACTTATATATTAAGTCATTATAGAAAGAATCTTAATGAAATGATCCAAATAACATTAAGAAATTTATCTCCACTTGAATAAGACTTAAAGGAAAATGACTACATTGAATTGTAAGGTGCCAATTATGATTCATACTTTGTTGAATTCGGCAAAAATGATTCATTGTTTGTTAAATATGAAATTTAATTTCTTAAATGAATAAAAAGAAAATAACTATATAACCATTTAGGTGTACAACACTTCTAAATAAACTATCATGCTCTCAAAAATCCACCCATATATTTAATTTCTTAAAGAAGATACCAAATCTTCCCATAACCATTTAGGTGGATAGCCCTTCTAAATAAATCATCATGCTTTCAAAATTTAATTTCTTTTTGAGTCTATTAACTGAAAATATATGATTTATATAATTTATAATTGAAAGATAATTATAGTAAATTAAATATTACAATTTATATTTAACTTTACATAACTTCAATTCACAAAGTCACAATTTTGATGCGTGATTAGTAAAATAAAGTTATATAATGTATTTTTATTTAATTTAATATTTAAAAAATAAGAAAAAGTTAAGTGACCGTAAAAGGAACAAAAATAATTAAAAACTTATGACAAAGTGAATATAAAAATAATACAAAATATTACTAAAATTCTAATGGATTAAAATATATAAAATAAAGTGAAGCAACATAAAAACTCTACATGATTGCGATTACAATATATAATATTCTCACTTCCATAATTATTATATATTTTAGAGTTTGTAAGTTGGATTTAATCTTGATTTTTTGGTGTTATATATATATATATATGAATTTTGCTTATATGTTTAGATTTGATTTTTGTTATTTAAAATGCATTATTATTTAAAATTAATTTTTGATTATGTATTTAAATTTGATAATTGAAAATTTTGTGAGACACCATTGTAGAGAGTTTTACCATTCAAATTTATGATTCCAACCAATTCCTGTAATGTACAGAACCTTACTAATATGTATAAATAAATTATGGCTTATACAATATAATCTAAGATATATTATAAAATAATTGTATAATCTATATTACCATTATAAAAATATTTGTAAATAATATCAAAATGATTAAAAATAATTACCAATAAATATTAAAACAAATCATTATTTAAGATAAGATGTAAATATTTAACTAGGGGAAAAAGTTCTTTTATATAGTATAGTTATAAAACTCATGGGAAAGTAGTGTTCGTGTGTCAAACTAATGCAAAATGCGAAAATAATTAAAAACAATACTTTTAATATAATCCATGCAAAAAATTACTATAACTATAGTCACTGTTGCATTTAGTCTTGCTGCTAATAATGTTGCTTTAAATATAAATTAAAAGATCAACTATAGATTAAAAATGCCAACTTTCTGTATGAAATTATAAAAATAATGTCAAAAACTTCTGAAATATCAGCTGATAGCCATATACTCTCTGGAAACTGATGCGAGGATATATAAAAATACTACCGAAACCATATTTGAGTTTAAACAGATGATTACAATATATTACCGTATACTGATTACAAACTGATTACAACATATCGGAGTATACTCTTTTGATTATAATTAATTAATAGTATATTATAGCATACTATGTCGATTATAATATAAAAATAATGCTCGTATTCTGTTAATTAATACATTGTGCTAATTTGGATGTGTAACTATTTTGCAACTATTTTATATCTAGCGTTGTAAATATGACGTTGTACTGTAGTTTTAAGGTCAATTAATGGATTGTATCATCCACTTGATACGATGTTGAGAAAATTGAGTTTTTAAGTTTAATGCCCATTCGATAATTAAAAAATAAAAAACAAAAAAACTCAATCCATTCTTCTTTGAACTATGTAATCTACTTGTAATTTGTTCATTCATTTACTCGTTTATTACGTGTTAGAGAGCACCAACTATGTTGAAGCTCCTACAAAACCCAGTACATGCGTAGCTGGAGTGCGAGAAGAATGTTTATTTACATGCGTAGACGCGGTAGTCAGTCACTCAGAAGCTACCGTAGTTATGGAATAGCCTGTGCATAAACCAACCAAAACAAAAGTAAATCATTGTCCCTAGCACGGAATAATTACATATAAACAATGGCATTTATAGACTATTGAACGACGTTGTTCTAAAACTAGTCGAACTAAAGCAGCAGCAGGCAGCACCAGACTGGACTAGACTGGAGGTAGATTCAGATCAGAGAATGTCCTGAAATCTAACACATAGCAGTGAAGTAGATTTCGATAAGAAAATATCGTAAAATCAAATGTAAGAGATAGCAGTGAAGTCAATTGGATGATTTGTAGATTTCACATATAGCAGTGAATTCAATTGGATTTGTGGATTTAACAAATAACAATGAGGAAGTCAATTGGATGTGTGGATTTTGATTTTTCTTATTGAATGTGAATTCATTAAATATCGTATAAAATATGATCAACCAATTAACCTATTAAACTCCCTGCTCCTCATAGGATTTTCGGTTATTCTAAAAAGAACTAGAATAGGATAAAAATGTTTATAGCTTCAACATTAATCCTAAAATATAACAGATAGCAAGGAAGTCAATTGGATTTTTCTTCTAGATTACAATTTCAGGAAAATCAATTGGATTGTTTTTCTAGATTGCAGTTTCACGATCCTGAAATCATCGAAAATCTGATGGATATGTTGGAGCAAACAATGCGAAGTGGAAATTTAAAAGGCATACACAGCATAAAAATCATAAAAATAACACACAGATTTAATGTGGTTCACCCAATCAATCAGGCTACATCGACAAAAAAAGAGGCATCAGCAATCTTATTATTCAACAGGAGATTACAACAATTTTAATTCGTCACACACTCTCTTAACTACCACCCAATATCCTCTACGGGCTTATATTTTTATAGCTAGGAGTATAAAACTGAATCATAAATTATCTCACAACAAATATAGGATGCAATAACTCCTCCTCAACAAAATGGAGCTAATATAGTAACAAATCCTATTGTTGTCACCTACATGAGATTTTTGCCAAATTTAATAAACTGAAAATCTCAAAAATCTGCAAGCCAAGAGAAGCCAGACACCAACTTAGCTTCTCTAAGGAAACTGGTTTCGTGAATATGTCTGCAATTTTTTTTTTTTGTATGCATTTTTTCAAGCATGAGAAGCAGCTATGTATTCTGCTTCAATAGTGGATAAAGCAACAATGTTCTGTAGCTTTGACATCTAGCTAATAGCTCCACCTGCAAGAGTAAAGGCATATCCTGATGTTCACCTTCTCTTATCCAAATCACCTACAAAATCGGAATCAACATATCCGCAAACAAATTCACTACTCCTGTTATAAGTGATACAATAATCACTTGTGCCTCTCAAATACCAAAGCGCCCATTTCACTGGTGACCAGTGTTCTTTTCCTGGATTTGCTATATACCTGCTGACAATCCCAACTGCATGTGAAATATCTGGTCAAGTACAAACCATCGCATACATCAAACAACCTACTACATTGGCATACGAAATTCGAGACATATATTCTTTTTCTTCATTTGTATTAGGATATAAACTAGAAGAAAACTTAAAATGGGAAGCTAAAGGGACTGACACAGGCTTCACATTGTTCATACCAAACCTCAAGAGTATTTTCTCAATATACTTCTGTTGTGATAGCCACAGCTTACCATTGCTCCTCTATCTGAAAATCTCCATGCCGAAAATCTGTCTTGCTGCTCCTAGATCTTTCATATCAAATGTCCTTGCCATTTGAGCCTTTAACTTGTTGAGCTCTATTATGCTTTTGGTTGCTAAAAGCATATCGTCAACATACAACACTAAGATAATGAACATGCCATTACTTAATTTCTTAAAATAAACACAATGATCATATTCACTTCTTATATAATTTTGACTCATCATGAAAGAATCAAATTTCTTGTACCATTGTCGAGGCGACTGCTTCAGACCATACAATGATTTCTTGAGCCTGCATACAAATTTCTTGTTGCGATTTTGAACAAACCCTTTCGGTTGTTCCATGTAAATTCCCTCATCTAAATATCCATGCAAAAATGCAATTTTAACATCTAGTTGACGTAATTCTAAATCAAGTAAAGCGACTAATGCTAATACAATTCGAATTGAAACTATTTTTACAACTAGTGAAAATATCTCATGAAAGTCAATGACTGCTTTCTGAGAAAAACCTTTTGCGACCAGCTTTGCTTTGTACTTGTCCTCTATATCATCAACACCGCTTTTCAATTTGTAAACCCATTTACATCCCACAACTTTTCTGTCTCTAGGAAGTTCTACCAGATCCCATGTGCCATTCTTGTTTAATGCCATCATCTCGTCCTTCATAGCTGCTTTCCACTTTTCACTTTTAGAACCTTCTATAGCTTCCTGATAGCAAAAAGGCTCATCATCGTTAGCGGTTAAAGCAACTGAAGTAACATAATAATCATACCTTTCTGGAGGACGTTTCATTCTTGTGGACCTCCTTAAAGATGTTTCTGGTACTTCCACTATTTGTTGATTATTATCTGTAGGAACTTCTTCATGATCTGCATCTGAAACATGTTCATGATCTACATCTGAAACTTGTTCATGATCTGCATCTGAAACTTGTTCATGACTTACATCTGAATCATGTTCATCTTGCCTATCATCAGTATTTGAACTGGTTTCAAACTGAATGTGTTGAAGCTTAGATACATTATCCTGCTTCAATTTATCATCTACATCTGAATTTGCAAGTGAGGATTCATTAAATTTAGCATCTTTGTTAATGATGATCTTGTGAGTAGTAGGATCCCACAATCTATATCCCTTAGTTCCATAACCATATCCATCAAAGATATATCTTTTTGATTTAGGATCTAATTTAGAACACTGATGTTTAGGAACTAGAGCATATGCATCACAACCAAAAACCTTTAGTTTAGAATAATCACAAGGATGAAGTTTCCATACCTCTTGAGGAATTTTGCATCCTATTGCCGTTGATGGTGATCGATTTAGCAAATAACAAGTTGTAGCAACCACTTCTGTTGACAATTCCTTCTACAAATTGGCATTACTAAGCATACTTCTTGCTCTTTCTAAAAGAGTCATGTTCATGCATTCAACAACTCCATTTTGCTGAGGAGTATATATAACAGTCTTATGTCTTTCGATCCCAGCGTCCTTGCAATAATTGTCAAATTCCTTTGAAGTAAACTCACCACCATTGTCAGTTCTTAAACGTTTAATGGTTCTTCCAGTGATGTTTTCAACTAATGCTCTAAACTGTTTGAAAACTGTAAATACATCAGACTTCTTTTTTAACGTGTAGACCCACACTTTTCTAAGAAATCATCAATAAAAGATACAAAATATGACGATCCTCCATATGAGGTTATAAGGGATGGACCCCAAACATCAGAATGGATATAATCAAGGATTCCCTTACTATTATGTTTTCCAGTTTTAGACTTCTACTTGCTTTGTTTCCCAAACAGACAATATTTGCAGAAATATAACTTAACAGACTTTAAATTAGGAAGTAACTTATGATCAGATAAAATCTTTAAACCTCTTTCGCTCATATGGCCCAACCTTTGATGCCATAAACGAATAGAACTACTGTCATTTTTAGACACCGTAGAAACATGATCTGACTTTGTTCTTCCTTCTAACTAAAAAATATTTCTAACCTTCTTTGCCTTCATTACTAGTAAAATTCCTTTATAAACTTTCATTACTCCATCTTGAATAAAAGTTTTATATCCATTAGTGTCTAGTACTCCTAGTGAAATGAGGTTTTTTCTTAATTCAAGCACATGTCTTACATCAGTTAAAATTTTATTTGTCCCATCAATCATTTTACGCTGAATTCTTCCAATTCCCACAATGTTACATGTGACATCATTTCCCATGTAAACTACTCCATCATTGATTGATTTATAAGTTGTGAACCATTCTCTATGAATGCACATGTGATTTGATGCAACATAATCTAACAGTCAATGTTGATCATGATTAGACAAATGAACTGGCAACACTTCATCGCTCATACCTGAAACGGAGGCCGAACCTGTATCTATCGTGTTTGCTTCTTTCTTCTCTGTCGAAGAGTCTTCTTTGCATGTTTGCTGTCTCTTCCAACAGTCCTTCTTCAAATCTCCCGATTTGCCACAAAACCAACACTTTACCTTACTCTTCTTCCCTTTCGATTTTGAACGCGAGTCATTGTGCTTACTGAAGTGTCTTTCTTTAGAACGACCTCTGACCATCATTGCTTCTAATGTAGAGGTTTCTGAATTTGACCTCTTCCTTGTCTCTTCGGACAACAAAGCTCCAACAACATCATCAAATTCAAGGGTTTTTGATGAACTAAGTCTTATAGAAGTAACAAAATGATCCCATGACTTGGGAAACGAGCATAATAAGTTATAGCTTTATCTTCTGATTCAAATTTTACTTCTATACTTTCTAATTGCACCAAAAGAGTGTTAAAGGTATTCAAATGATCAGTAATAGATGTACCTTCCTTCATTCACAAACTGTACAATTGTCGCTTCAGAAGAATCCTATTGGTTAAGGATTTTGTCGTGTACAACTTCTCAAGCTTTGTCCACAAACCAGCAGCAGTTTTCTTTGACACGATGTTAAACAAAACATCATCCACCAAACACAATTGAATACCGCTCAATACTCTTTCATCCAATTTGCTCCATTCATCATCTGTCATGGTGTAAGGTTGTTTGGCTTTTCCCAACAACGCCTTCGCCACGCCTTGTTGCGCAAGTAGGTCATACATTTTTACTTTCCAGATCTCGAAGTTGTTTTTTCCATTGAACTTTTCAATCTCAAAACGAGCACTTTTATTTTTTGCCATGTTGTAACAAACAAAATCTCCAATTCCAAATTTTTAATAAATAAAGTTTTTATTTAAAAAATGCCTTTGCCTTATACTATAATGCCTTTACCTTATAATAAAATCCCTCTTCCATACAAATTGCAGATTACAATTAAAAAAAAAACAAAATTGCAGTTTTACCAAAGCGAAAAAGGCTTGGCGCTCCAGAAGGGGCTTGGCACTCCTCGACGATAGAAGATCCACGTCACAAACAAAAATGATACGAGGCACGAAATTGGCACGCTTAAACCTGTCGTTTCTGCGCCAATTGGGATTTTGGCGCATTGGCGTTAGTATAACTCTCAGAACCACGTCAATGGGCGCACCTATTCCAAAATAAATCGTGCAAACCCTTCCTTTGGTCAAAATTGGCACGACTGTTTCCGACGAAACCGTGCCAACATAAGAGCTCCACCTTCTGCAGCAAACTCGGTGTCTCTGTCACATGTACCAGCTCCACAACATGCTCTGATACCAATTGTGGGAGCAAACAATGCGCAACGGAAATTTAAAAGGCATACACAGCACAAAAATCATAAAAATAACAAAAAGATGTAACGTGGTTCACCCAACCAATCTAGGCTACATCCACCAAAACAAAGGCATCGACAATCTTATTATTCAACAGAAGATTACATCAATTTTAATTCCTCACACACTCTCTTCACTACCACCCAATATCCTCTACGGGCTTATATTTTTATAACTAGGAGTATAAAACTGAATCATAAATTCTCTCACAACATATATAGGATGCAATAACTCCTCCTCAACAAAATGGAGCTAATATAGCAACAAATCCTATTGTTGTCACCTACATGATATTTTTGCAAATTTAATAAACTGAAAATCTCAACAGGATAACAGATAACAACCAAATCAATTGGTTGATATGGAGTCCTTAATATTCCAAAATATTCTGGAAATCTAGATGAAGCCATTGATGGAAATCTAGATGAACTCACTGATCTCCCAGAATATTCTTGAAAATATGGAATTATGATAAGAATGCCAAATGTTGATACAACTATACAAATTAATTATTATTTGCCGATAGTTGGTAAGGTTGTTGGAATCACTTACGAGAGTGGCGTCGAATGTCACAATCGAATCTCTTCAGCTCTCTCCACCACTGCCTCTTCTTCTTCTTTGTCCCTTCTACAACATTCGCTACGACGTCGACAACATTGATTAAGTGGTCCTAAGAATCAGATTCCATGAAAACTATTAATTAATAAATAAAAATAAATAAATCTATATAGAAGCTGTGACTGTAATTTGTTTATTATTCAAAATATATGACTTAGTAAAATATGATTTTTGGTCAACAAGAACCTTAAATTTAGGTGAATATATTCACCAAAGATCTAAAATATAGAAATTACACTTCAAAAATATAGGTTATTTATTATAATTGTAGAATTGTTACATAACCATCAAGCTATTGCTACATAATGCTTGTAGATTTTAATTTGTTTATAATTCAAAAATATATGATCAAGGTAGGTGAATTTTTGGTAAATCAAAAATCATATATTCAGATGGACACATCCACCAAAAAGATTAAATATATATATGTCGTATTTAAAGATATAGGTAAATAGAACTATTAGTAATTTTCTTTCCATAATCAAAGAAATTTTTGATAAGCTTGGTGCTACTAGTGAAAATATTTCAAGCTATGATCTAGTGACAATTACATTGAATGGGATGGGTTGAGGTGATGTACCCGCCAACATTGAGGGGATGTCCCTAATATAAAGTACATATTAGATCTCAGACCATTTAGTGTAGGAGTCCCATCTGGAATAGGAACCAGTGGTCGATGTAGTGGATTTTAATGATGTGCCTTGGCTGCAATAACACATAGAGTGATGTATGGTCAACCTGGTGGGAAAAGTGTGTGACTCTGCAGAAAGTCAAGTTCAATGCATGGAGGTTCTAACACATGAAGGGGAAATGATTTAGTCCCTTAGAATCTTGTAATAGTACAAACCTTGAAAGTAACACATGAGCATAAAGACATCACGAGATAATTTGCGAAATAGTTCACAAGATAACAATGACTGAATTAAACAATAACACACATTCAATAAGATTCATACCAATGAAAAAGAAATACTACATAATCATAAGAGTAAGTTAAATAACATACATTGCAAATGTAACAAGAATATTCCCACTATATTTAGAACATATGAATGAAAATGTGTTGGCTCTCAGCTTTATTTATGTGAAAGTTCCAATCATACATATACCATTGACAGACCACTAGCCTCAATAGTGGAACATGAACTCAACACCTGCGCCTCCAAAGAAATATACTCTCTCTATGCTACTAAGAAGTTGTTATCACTTAGGTTGTCCCTAGGCTCCTATTTAGGGATACGACCGAGGTAACCAAAAACCAATCTTTGGATTGCAGGTTCTAGCCCACCTGCAATCACAGAGGGCTCTCTCTTAATGTTTCAACTTTGTTGACATTTTAGGCTAGCTTTTGGCTCAGGGGTTTTGTTTGTGTTTGGATGGCAGGTGGAAATTTCAAGCAAAGAGGCAAGGTAAGATGTGATAAGTTTCAAACCATTGGGCATGGAGCATGGATTAAGGCTTGCTATTGCGTTTTCTTGGCCACAAGAGGATTAAGGAGCGAGATAGCCACACATGCTACAATTATCAATCTACTAAAAGGATGGAATGACGATCAGAGATGAAAGGGAAAGGAGAATCTTTCATCAAACTGAAATGAGGAGAAGTGAATGAATGGTTATCTAGGAGCAGCTAAGAATTCCTAAATTCTCATTCATATGTGAAAGAAACAGCGTAAACAGGATCATTTAAGTATACATGTTCATAACTATTTCTGATGAAAACATGAAAAATTGTAGAAATTGAGCCTAAGGTGTATTTAAACAAATCCTAAGCTATTCTTCTTTTCTACAATTTAGATGGCGGAACGATGGTAAAACAAAACATGAAAATTAACAGAGTTGAGAAACACTTATTGAACCATGTAGAAGCACAGGAATTCTGTAATCACTCCTCGGCCAATTAAACACATCAAACAGTTTCGAAATCCATGCTTTCAGCAGTTTTTGATTATAAAAAGTATGACAGTTATAGTGCGGGTCTCTGCTTGAAGAAAATGTCAAGATATCAAAGATTAAACAGTTTCCTCGACTCACCAACCAGCCCCTACTCCATCTTTCAGGGTGGTATATATAAGCAAAATATCATAAAGTCATTTATTACAATTGACCTAAACAGGTCTGCTGGAAAAGCTTTTCTAAAACCTAAGTGTCGCTGGAATTAAATGCAGGTAAGTCCTTTGGGCTGCGCTAGAGGCAACTGAATCAAAAGGAGTGTAATGTGGCCTTTGGAGGCTCGATGCGGTACTGCTAGAATGACTGTGCTTCGAGATCTGTAGTTTTGTTCTTGTGCGAGTTAAATGTGCAATAACCATGATTTGAAAGTTTTTGAGTGGCTTCGCCCTCTTTCTTTGACTTTGCTGGAAGGTATTAAATGTTCTCCTACTTTGGGCCACTGTTAAGATCTTCGCTGATACTCTTTGCCGCTACATTGATGGTTTCCGCCGCTTGCTGATACTCTTTGACGTGATTTTTCCCTGTTGATTTGATCTGATACTCTTTAATCTCTCTCTCTAGTCCTTTCTTGTCTTTAAACCGGATTGATTTGGCAAAATCGGGCGATTTCGGGCTTTTTCAGCGCAAAACGGGCCAAGGAATCAAAAGATTCCCCAAAACGGCCTATTTCCCATAGATCGCGCATCGAAAACTTCCTCCGTTTCTTGTTCCGGAGCTCCGAAGTGCGATTTTTCTTCCTGCGATAATTTTCGGTTTTTTGGCTGCTGATGTCAGCATGACGTCAGCAGTACAGCGGATGACGTTAGCCTGCTGACATCACCGGTGGGTCCCTGGTACAGATGTGACATGGTGGGGTGCTCATACTTGAAGGCGATGCGATGAAATTCTCCCGATGCGATCACAATATCGCGTCGGTGGGGAATGAGAAGGTATTTTATTTGGACATGCGACGCTTGCGACTGCTGATCGCCGATATCGCGATATCATATCGGGTAATGATGGGTGGGGCATAACTTATATGGTGAGAATATTGCGATATGGTGATGCGAGCTGGCTTGCTAGGATCTGCAGATTGTTAAGGAAATAGACAAGGGGTCTATTGCGGTCAGAAGGAGTAAGAATGTGCGTCAGAAGGGCACTTGAGGTCTCGGAAGGGGTCCGATAACCTAAAAAGGGATTTTATGCTTTGGAAGGAGTCCATTGTATTTATAAGATGGTTTGAAGGGGTAGCATGAGGGCTCTTGCTAAGTTTTAGACAAACTGAGCAATTCCCGGGGGTACTTAAGGTTATTTTTCAACGAGGGGGAGGGATATTTACATAGGGGATGATTTACATAGTTTTAGTAGGGGGATGGGAAAATATAGGGAGTTAATAAAATGTCCATAGGTAATATGGAGATGGTAAGAAAGCGCTAAGTTTGGGAGATCTTAGGCTGTAACGAGGGGATAGAACCTTATAGAGAGAGTATGGAATATCTTTGAGTAAAGCAGATCTTCACCCAAGCTAATGACATGAAAATGATGGAACTTAAGAGGTATCAAGCAGATATTGACCTCTTTTTGGGGAAATTAGTTAATGATTAGGGGGAGATGGAGGAAGGAAGTTAGTTATGCCTATTTTTGAGCTTTTCACATAGAACTGCCTGGTGATTTTGTCCTGAGTAAAGATGACACTTGAAATCCTGGAACTGATGAGCAATCAAAATTCTGCAACCTCAAAACTACCTACCAAGCCTACTTACCTAACATTTTTTCTTCTTTTGGTTTGGGTGCACTTAGACTTGCAAACCCATCATTTCAATTTTTCTTTTTTATGCTTTCCTATCTACGAACCCTGATTTTTCATCGAGACCCAGATTAAGCAGTTGGGCTCCTTTGATTCTCTACCTATCTAAGAATCTACCAAGATTAAGCTGTTTGGAAAGATTTTCATTCTCTATATTCTAAAACAGGAAATTGAAACCTAGGGAGACCAAGATTGAGCTGTTTGGACCTCCCTTTAACTGAAAATTGTACAACACTTAGAATAAATTCTCAAAACTTGGAAAGCAGTTAGATGAACTTTGAGGACCCTTCTTCGCTTGGAGATTATTAAGAAAATATGGAGCATTGCAGCACGCGAAGTATGAAATATTTGGTCTGTAAAAATGTCAATCATGAAATATGAGTAACCTGCTACAGCAGGAGGCTAATAGAAGCCAAGGCTCTCTCAAACTCCCAAGCTCCTAATTCTAAGGCTAAGCCTAGCCAAAAGCTTAGTTCCCCCAAAAAAATCATTTTACGTGAGTTATGAGGGCATATTTATAACAAGAGAGGGTGACTCTTCAACTCCCCTTTGTGACTCTTCAACTTATTTACAAAATGACTCATTAAATTCATTACATCATGACCCTTCACATTCCAACATTGACAATTGGAATTCCACTTACAAAATAATATTACAATTTACTCATACCCATATAAGACAAAATTGAGTAGAGCCAACTAGACAACCTAATAAGGCAAAACCATTAAGATTGAGTTTGGACAAACTCTAGCTCAACAAATTCCACTTGATGTTGTTCAGTTACGTAGTTGTGCCAAGCTTTGTGATGCGTGATGACATCCCAAAACTGTGCGATGGGGTCAAGCTGGAAGCGAACTCTAGCCTCCATGGCATTTGGTTACACTGACTTGGAATTAGTTTATGTTTCCTTATTGACTAGGAGTAACATTGTGTTGATTAGACAGGGCCACTAATGTACTTATGCATATTATGTCTGTTTACTTATATATCTTCCTTGATGGTTACCTGTCTCAACTATTCCAAGTATTCTTCATTCTCTTGCTTGACCTAATTCATGTGCTTGATCTCAGTGAGTGAACAGAATGATGGGATCTTGTGATATTTTACCAAGAAGTCCAGGTTGTTGTAGAAACATGCATATGAGGCTTGAGTGTTGGAAATGAACGAGGTGAGTTGTTTGTTATTATGGATAAACATCTAAACTTTTTCCTTCTCCAATTCTGCCTCTTACCTTGTTTTCTTTCCCAATTCAAGTAATTCTCCTTTGTATCGCATTGACCATTCATGCACAACAATGATGACAGCTTGTCCATTCATGAGAGTTTTAAAAAAATATTTACACTTCTACTGCAAGCCATGCAAATGGAAAAATACCTTATGCATGGTAACAATGTCCTCATAAATACTTTGTATGGTCTCTCCTAGTGGTGATACTTCACCAAGTATCACTGTTTTTATCTCTTCCAGATGGACTTGTGTGGAATCTTCATTTTGTACCTCTGATTGGAGTTCTTCAACCTCTTTCCTAGAAGCCTACAATGTCTTTGTTAATTGTTTGTTCTCAACCAACAAATAATCTGTATTTGACTTTGAAGAACTTGCAAACGCCAAGATGGACGTGGAAATGGCACCTGGATTTCTTCTAGTGTCTGTCACAATTACCCTTTCTCTGATGAATGTAGGAGATGCGAGGTCATCCAGAAAATGTTTCTTCCTTGTCTGAACAATATTTTTCTGAAGTTCGTCATACGTCAGATTATACATATCCATAACTAGACCATCATCGAGAGGAACACTTTCCTCTTCCTCACTTGGATCTTGCTCTACTAGAGGACGAGGAGACTGAATGGTGATTTTTAATGGAAATGGAACTTACATTTCTTTCGGTGTCGGTCATGATCACCCTTTCTCTAATTAACAAATAATATGCGAGGTCATTCGGAAATGTTTTCTTCCTTGCTTAAAATATTTTTTCTAAAGTTCGTCATAGGTGAGATTGTGTGTATCCATGTCTGGACCATCATCGAGAGGAACAATTTCCTCTTTCTCAGTTGGAGGTTTCTCTACTAGAGGACGAGGAGACTGAATGGTGACCTACTATGTACTTGGCATTAGGTTGACATCTTGGTCCTGTGGCTCCAGTTCCTCCATGACTTTAATTTTGATCAAATCCTCTATCTCTTGAGCAAGCTCTTTGTCTGGCACATGTTTTCACTCCTCCTTTGACTATCAGTTACATTCTAGCTCTTTAGCTTGTCCTTGCATTGTTTCTTCAACTATTTCCTCTGCTCTTCACCTTTATTCTTGTTCTTACTTCTTCTTCTCTTCTTATTCTTTTCTCCTCTCCTCCTATTCTTCCCTCTTCTTTTTCTCTGCTTCTTGCATCCTGTGTTTCCTCCTTTCCTCTACTACTAAAGCCACTTTCATAATAAATAGATCTGCTTTCATCTTATGGTTTCACTATCCCCTTGGATTTGTGCACAACCGTCCTCATTCCCTTCTCGAGCACTAGGTTGCACTCTTCTGTTGGTGTTGCCTCTGGAGTAGCTTCCTTCTGTAGTGTAATTTATGAAGTTCCTTTAAAATTGATCAACTCATGGGACTCAGAGGCATTGTAACAATTCCTCCATCCATCCTCCTCCATCCAGAGAAAGGTCTTGCATATCCATTGAAAATGGATCCTCGCATAGTGGTATTTGAAAATATTCCTGGGATCGTGCAGATTTAAATCCTATGTACTGAACGAAAAAATCTCTATTACTTTCCATTTAGTAATTGAAAATTTCTTTATTTCCTTCCCTGTGGAGAGATGATATGCAACTTCTTACATGACTAAATTATCGGTGACATACCTTGGTAAAAGATGAAGATACCTTTTTCCACCGAGTACCCTAAGGACAGTTCCACCCGGTGAGGCAAACCAATCTGTTATCTACGGTACTTATTCTATTTCCCCATGTGACATGCAAGGTGGATCTTCCTCAAAGATGATCTTGTACAACATAATTAGGAAGTGATCAATTAGCTTCCCCATTACTCCTTTATGGTTTCACTCCAAAATAAGCTTGCAATAAACATACACTGTAGGCTCTCGTGGTGTCCAACTCTAATTCATGTCAGGGACTACATTGTGTGCATGGATAACATCCACTAGATATGCAGACATATAAAATCTAGCTTGCCTGCCCTTGGGAATTATAAGGGTGTTAGATACATAGATTTGTAGCTATTGAGCCAACAAATATGGCCGGTTGAATGGTTTACCTTCATTCATAACCTTGTCTAGTAAGAAATCTCACCCTTTAGAAAAGGTCTCAGTGCTCTGTTTATCATAGATTCTGAAACATAAGATGATAAAAAACTGATAGGCCCTCCCGAGATATCTTGTCGTGTATGTGTTGGTGGGTGTCTGACATAACTTTGTTGGATCTTTCACCCAACCTTTAACAATCCCCTTGGTGCTCAAGTATCTGGTTTTCTCATAAAAGTTTGAAACCATAAGAAATTTTAGCTCAGGTAAATGGTACATGAGATGATAGTCTATTGCCATAAAAGAAGGAATCCTCTGTCCACTAGCACTTCCAAGGGTCATAGTATTTTGATCTGTGTGAGATAGTATCTAGCTAATAACAACTTCACATAGGAATGATGGGTACCTGCATGAAACCCTGTGTATTGTCAACTTTTGGACATTGACATACACCTGTTGGTCTTTGAGATCTGCTTTGAAGGTTATTGCTGAGAAAATTTCATTCACCTTTTCCATGTGATATATGATTCCTTTTCTACAAATAGTTGAGTGTCTTAGTATACTGGCAAGTAAACTTGTGTACTCTCAACTGCCTCCCTGGTGCTGCTCTACGTGGTATCCTTTGAAGCAGTTCCCTTGGGTGCTATGATAATAGTGACTGATGAAGAGAAGTGATCAACACCTGCAATACCTGGAAAAGTGTTGCAAACTCCACCAAAGGCTACTTGATCTCCTTGGTAATGCTAGATATCCAATATCGAATGCACAAATGAGCTCTAGGGGTGTCTATTAAATAGACCTAAACCAGTTAGATTTTATGACATGGATGTCTAAAATCAAGGAAAAAAGTGACACTTGGCGGAGAGCTCCAAGAATAGTAAGTGTTCCACCTTCACGAAACTAATTAAATAATCCCTATTTTCTAGGGATTCTTTTTGGTTTTTTCTCTTTTTTCTTTTTTAGGAAACTTTCATGCATAGTTCCAAGAAGGATTGCGCAATTAGCGAGGACTGGGCAACTTCTTGACTTAGTGTATTATGTAGTTTCTGAGCTCAAGGGATGATTTGCGTAGTTTCCATCAAAAAAGTTGTGCCTCCATCCAACATTGCACAATTTTTATGCTCATGGATAGCCTTCTAAGAAGGATTGCATTGTTTATTGAGGCACGACAATCTTTCCTTCCATGATTGCATAGTTTTTAGAGGCAAGCCCAACAATTTTGCAAGGTCAAGTCAAAAGCTTGCTTGTGGCTGAAAAAGTTAAGCTCAAGGTGAAAACAAAGAATAACAAGAATAGAATAAAAAGATAAGTCTTTAAGATACCATGAATAATTGATGATAGTGAAAGATAAGCTCCTATGGACAGAACGAAGGCTCCAAAATCAAAGCATGGGAAAATTTTTGGAGAGATGTTGTAGTAGCTACAACAGGATGTTGATGATTATCATTTGTTTATCATTGGAATTTTAGCTTAGGAAAAAGCTCCCACTTTTGATGAATTAACACGTATTATCTTGTAAGAAGTAGAGAGAAGGAAGAATATCAATGGCAGATCACAAAGTTCATATTTGGAATTGGTGACAAAAAAGAAGTATCCACACAGAGAAAATCCATGGGAAAAGAAGAAAGGTGGCAAGTCATATCCAAAAACTCATCAAGGCACAACACCACCAAGGATAAATACCTATATGAAGAGGAAGGATGCATGATTCTACTGTGGTAAGTCTCGACACTTTGCTAAATATTGCCATAAAAAGAAATTTGATGATTTTTACCATAAAAAGAATTAAAACAACTTTGTTGATCAAGAAGCCTCAATTAGTGCTAACTTCAATAATCTCAAATTATTTGTTTGAGAAGATGCCTTATGAAAATAAACTAATGATGACAATGTATGGTTTATTGACTTTGATTTATCAATTCATATGGCATGCAAAAAAGAATGGTTTGATACCTATCATGAAAGTAATAATGACATCCACATCTATTTAGGCGATAATCGATCCCATGAAATCAAAGGTTATGGTAATGTATGTGTAACCTTACCAAATGGCCATGTAATACAAATACAAAATGTGATGTATATTCTTAGAATCAAGAAGGATCTAATATTTGTGTCTACTATTGCAGATTAGAATCTCAAAGCTGAATTTCTTAAGTCACATTGTATTGTCAAGCATATACAGGATAAATTCAACATAATAAAAAGAGGAGTGCGAATGGGAGGCTTATACAAGATTGATGTGACCAGAAAAAGTCATCATGCATTGGCATCTCCTACAACGACAATAGAAACTCTTTGGCATCAAAGGTATGGCCACCTTGACTATCATGACTTGTTGCTACTACAAGAAAAAATAATGGTAGAGGGACTTACATTGTTAAATAATGCATATTCAGCATTTGAAGGGTGTGATTTAGGGAAGACGCATAGGGAAGAGTTCCCTGCTCATATAGATAGAAGAAAAATGGATATTCTTGAAATTATGCAAACTGATGTGTGTGGGCCTATGTAGACTAGATCATTTGGAGGAGCATACTATTTCTTAATGTTTGTTGATGACTGCACAAATTATACTTGGGTTTATTTCATGAGAAATAAGAGTGATGTATTTGAATATTTTAAATATTTTAAAAACTTGGCTGAGAAGCGAACATTCAAATACATCAAGATCCTTCTATTTGATCAAGGCGGAGAGTATACATTAGGAGAGTTTGTCAAATAATACAAAGGCCATGGAATTGTACAATAGTACACAATGCCACATACTCCACAACAGAATGGAGTATATGAAAGGAATAACAAAACCTTAGTAGAATGTGCAAGGAGCAGGATGAAAAGTAAAAATCCTACCAATGCTTTTTGGGAAGAAGCTATTAGTACTTCTGTTTATATAAAAAATAGAATTCCAACAAAAATTTAGATAATAAGACTCCATTTGAAGAACTTTATGGATAGAAACCAATAGTAAGCCATTTAAGAATATTTGGATGTAAAGCATTTTCTCATGTTCCAACTTGATTCCAAAACTATCAAGTGTATTTTCATTGGATATTGTTATGATCATAAAGAATATAATATTTTTGATCCTTCTACTCATAATTATTTTGCAGGCAGAGATGTTTTGTTTCATGAACATGCAAATGAAGGCCATAAGGAGGATAATTATGATGCATGGCATTTTCTCATGATTGTGACGATGTTACAGAAAATGTTGATAACAAACAAGAGTAGAAACAAGAGGAGGAATATAGTGATATGTACATCTCAAGAAGTGAGAGCACACCTAGAGTAGGATAAGAATCACCACAAAGCAGAAGAAAAGATGAAAGAAATTAACAACCAAGAAGGTCCTCGCGTCAAATTCAACCTCCAGTAAGGTATACAGACTATGCCTTAATGACTAAAGTAATGAATGTACTAAATCCTTTAAAATTTAAGGAAGCTAATGAACATGTAGAATGGAAAAATGCAATGAAGGAAGAATATGATTCTATGATAAAAAATGATACACGGGAATTGACAAAATTACCTAAAGATAAAGTTCCCAAAGGATCAAAATGGTTCTCAAAACTAAATTTAATGTTGATGGAACCATTGATAAATATAAAGGCATACATGTAGCAAAGGGTTATTCACATAAAGAAGGGATAAATTATGAACTTTTTTTGCACCTGTAACTAAAATGAGCACCATTAGAATGATGATTGCATTGGAAACTAAGCATAATTGGAAGCTAAAATCAATTATATGTCAAATCATCATTTATGAATGGAGAATTGAAAGAAGAAGCCTATCTTGTTCAACCATAAGGTTTTGTAAAATAGGGAGAAGAGAATCTCATTTGCAGGTTACAAGAAGCATTATATGGAGTCAAATAGGAACCGAGGTCTTGGTATGTGAAGATTGATAAATTCTTCTCTCAACAAGGTTTTATTCAAAGCAAAGGAAATCCAAATCTCTATATCAAGAGGGATGAAAAAGGACATATTGTTTTGCTTTTTGTATATGTTGATGATCTTATCATAACTGGAAGTGCTGCTAAGGTAATTTAAAAGATAAAAAGAAGTATGTCACAAGAATTTGAAATGGAGGATCTTAGAGAGATGCATTATTGTTTAGGCCTTGAAGTTTGGAGAGATAATGGTAGAACCTTTGTCACAAAAAAAATACACATGTGAATTTCAAGAGATTCAATATGAATGGATGTAAAGCAATATCTACACCACTGGAACAAAATGTTAAACTCAACATTGATGATAAAAAAGAAGAAGCGGATGGCATATTATATAGACAATTAGTGGGAAGTCTGAATTACTTAACTACAACCAAACTAGATCTTTCATATTCAACCAAATTACGTAGTCATTTTATGGCTAATCCACATGAAAGTCACTAGAAAGTAGCAAAGAGAGTCCTTCGCTATTTGAAGGAGACTAAAAATTTTGGTATTGAATATACTAATGATTTGAATGTTGAGTTGTCAGGTTATTGAAATTCTAATTGAGTAGGATATCCAGATGACATGAATTTCACCTCTAGCTATGCATTCAATATTGGATCCAGTATTGTGTCATGGAGCAACAAGAAACAACCAACTATTTCTTTTTCTTCCACTGAAGTAGAGTATAACACCTTATGCAATGCAACCGATGAAGCAATTTGGCTAAGAATAATTCTTGAAGATATGGGAGAAAAAATTGAAGGACCAATAGTTATCAAGTGTGACAATCATAAATCTATCGAATTAGAAAACAACCCAATTTATCATGTAAGATCAAAGCACATTGAGACACAACATCATTTTGTATGAGAAAAGATACAGTCAAAAAAAATTAATTTGATCTATTGTAATACAAATGATAATGTTGTAGACATATTTACTAATACTTTAGGAAAATACAAGTTATTTTTATGTAGAGACTAGTAAGGTGTGATAAATAATTCATTTCTCCATTAAGGGGGAGACTTGAAGTTAATGGAGAAATATAACGTTCCGGATGATGTAGAACTCGTGTTAATATTCTGGATTGTGTAAGACTCATGTCTTGATTATTCTAGAGTGTAGAAATATATTCTTGAATGTTTAAGAGTATAATAACTAGTTTTGTTGAGTATGAGTCAACTGTAGTAAAGTAGATGAGTCAATTACAATTGAATACATGTTATTTTCCATTATAAGGAAACCTAGTCATGTATTGTGCAAGAAATTTTGGGCATTGGCTTCGATCAATAAAATCTCTTGTGTGTTACATCACATTTCTATTTTGTACATTGAGGTAAAAATATTGTCTTAATCCTTAATGCTTATCCATATCGAAAATTATATAACAAATGTGATCATTCTCTACTACTTGATCTTACATCCTACGCTACAAGATTTTTACATTGGTTGTACATGGAGGTAAATGTATTGTCTTAATCCTTAATGCTTAGTCATATTCAAAATTATATAACTACACAATTTGTACTGATATTATTTATTATTTTGTGTATACGAAAATTATGAATGTAGTCTGGTACAACTGATAAAAATAGTTATCGAAATTTGAGGTTGCATGGGTTAGGCCTTTTTTCAATAAAATTTCAAATACTCACTTTAATTAGCCAATAAATTTATTCATTAGCATGATAAGTGATCATTCTCTACCACTGGATCTTACATCCTTTACTACACTAGTTTTACATCAGGTGTACATGGAGGTAAAGGTATTTTCTGAATCTTGAATGCTTGGTGATATTCAAAATTAATTGCACAATTTGTACCAATCTTTCTTTACGAAAATTTCATTTATTCTTGAGTTTTGAACATCCAACATCACCAACTTGTAATAAAGAACTTACAGCCATTAAAGTAACTCATTCGAATAATAGCTACACTAATGTTGATCTTCTGTTATAGGAATTTAATTTTCATTACATCAATTATACATTCTTAAGTAGTAGGTTAGTACATTATTTAAATTTTCTTTACATCAAGATATTTCATAACTACTAAGTAGTAGGTTAGGACATTATTAAATAAGGCAAGGATTGGTTTCCTCAATGATTACATTGAGATTAAACATTGAGTGTGAGCCAATGTACCAACTTATTTAGTTTAGTTTAGTTTAGGGTGAGTAGAGTTTGATTTGATTTATTTTCTAATAATTATGTTTTATAATATTAGTGTTAGTTTTAAAATAATGGGTTTTAATATTATAAAGAGTTTATAATATTAGGGTTTATAATGTTGATATAGGTTTATATATAGGTTATCTATAATGTTGATATAGGTTTATCTAACAATTTGTTTTGATCAAATCTTATTTTTGTTGTTAAAAATGAGTTTTTTCCCTTGAAAATTTAATTTGTGGGGGCACTCACAATATGGAGAATTAACAACTCAAACTTGTGATTTGAAAAAATTATCTGCCAAGCAAATTGGCCCTGAAAATATGCCAAAAGCTTATAATAAATAGTCTTGGTTAATTATAAAATAAAGTGTAAATCAAAATTATAAAGTATTAGATTAAAATAATTGCAACTAATATTTAAAAAAGTAATTGATTTAAGATAAGGTGAAAACATTTAATTGTAAATCAAAATTATAAAATATTTGATTAAAATAATTGCAAATAATGTTAAAACAAATAATTGATTTAAGATAAGGTGAAAACATTTAATTGGGAAAAAAAAGTGTTTTGATGCCAGATAAATATAAAAATAATATGAAACTAGTGTTTGTGTGTGAGACTAATGCTCAAAAAATAATTAAAATGATTACCTAAGTATACGTCCTACAACCAATTACTACAAATATAGTCCCTACTCCTAATAATGTTAGTTTATATATAGATTAAAAATATCAAGTGATAGCCATAAACTCTCTAGATAATAATATTGGTTTAAATATAGATTAAAAGTACCAACTGATAGTCTCAAGGGCAAACAACTCAATTGATGATTGAACTAATGTGAAATCTATGAAAAGTGACAGATCTAAGGTTCAAATCCATTAATTGGTGATCGAAGTAATGTGAAATCTGTGAAAATTGAAAGATCCAAGGTTCAAATCCCCTGATTGGTGATTGAAATAATGTCAAATCTGTGAAAAATGAAAGGTCCAAGGTTCAAGTGAAATTTCTGAAAACTGAAAGATCCAAGGTTCAAATCCCCCTCTTTGCGACTTGGTTTAAGGGGAGGATATTTTTGAAAACTGAAGGTTCAAATACCCCTCTTTACGACTGGGTTTATGTAGAGAAGAACAGGTCGTAGACCCCAGAGGTTTACTAGTAGTTATGTGTCAGGGAGATTTACTAGTAGTTATGTTTCTAGCTTCCTTTGGGATACAACCAAACAAAAAAAATACCAACTGGGTTCCTTAAAAACAATATACCAACTGATAACCTAGGTAGGTTATAATCTGTATGAAACTATAAAAATAATGTCAAAACTCTTGAAATATCTATTGATAGTGATAATATATACTCTCTAGGAAATGATATATAAAAAATTACCAAAATCGTATTTGAGTTTAAAAAGATGTCAGGATATATAAAACTAGCATTTGCACCAAGAAGTGAAAAGGGCAAGCTAATAGTGTTTTGGGTGCTTTTACACTTCAAATATATATAAAATAGCATTTAAAATAGAAGGGTTTCTAATGTATCATTGGAGGTTGGGGATAGACTAGTTGAACAGGCTCAGAGGTGGGTTCGTCGAATGGGCTCAAAGGTCAGTATCTCTTCAAAGGCCTAGTGTGTCGAGGGGCTCGACTATGTGGGACGCTATTTTATTAAAAGGGTCATATATCGATGACGATAAACATGGCCCTATGTATCGACAAGAGGTCCTTATTTCTAGCTTTGTTGTTGTTGGTTCTAATATTGATCTTGCATCTACGAAACGATGGTATGTTTCTTCAAGTAGGGGAACATGACCTAACTCTTGATTTGAAACTGAAGTTGGGGGATGGGAGGATAGAATTGACCTCACCCGCAATATCTTTCTCCTAGTTGTTGATGATTCACTCCAGGATTACAAATTGGTAAGGAATAGACACAACTTTCTCTATGAAAGTAGCTAATGTTGTTTTCCATATCCAATGGAGGATATAATAACCTTTCCATTTGATTGTAACTAATGGATAACAGTACCTCCATTATTCGAAGTTCTATGAATTGTCATAATCATAACAATGAGCATACCCCCAAAATAGGGGAATGGAACACCAAAGAGGAAGAGGTTAAATTTTGTTTATATGTAAATGTATTGAATGTAAAAGTAAAAATTCATTTAAAACAAGTGTTGCAGGGAAACTTAGTTCTTACCACTCAAGTTAGGAATTATGCTCTAGAAAAAATTACATAAAACATTATAACTTGCATTAGTCAATACTAAATTAACAATGGTCAATAGGAAAATTGAATCTTTTAGTGTTTCTTTGGAAGGAGCTAATAAATTGGGTTGTCTGCACATTTACAATATGTTATTTACCCAAGTATGAACTATTTTTAAAGATTTAAATTTTGGATGGTTTTCTTGCAAAGCGTAGAAATGAAAAATTACTACACAAATATTTAATAATATGCGTGAATATCTCAATAATATCCCAAAATGGTGGATGAAATATGTGAGGCAGTTATCCAAGTGGCATTATATTGTGGAAAGGGTGCAATAAGACCTTCAAGTTATGGTCGGTTCAAATATTTTAAAACTAGTTCTTTTAATAATATAATTTTTTTAATGCATTTTTAAAGTTAAAAGAAATATTTAAATAATAATAATAATAATTAATAAAATATAATAATAATAATAAAACTAAATTTATATAGATTATTACAATTCATAATATTTTAATCTCGCCTTGAATGAGGTTGTGTGAACAATCATTTTTGCAAATACAATGGTAGATATTTTCGAGAATTAATTTTTTTTTTAGTACATCATTCTCTTTGTTGCCCTCCTTTATTCTATCTCTTCTGGAATCAAACAATAGTTGTTAAAATCCAAATAAAGAATAAAAACTATTTTCTAGAAGGCAAATAAAGAGAGGTTTGAACACAAATGATGCATATTGGTTTGTACACCCTAAGAAAAAATTCATATGTCCCTAAATGACTCTTTGAAGCAAGTTTCAACTCACCATAAAATTTAAACCAAGAATAATTCATTGTATCAAAGGTTTATTCATTTTTCTAGCTAGGCTCAACAAACTTGGCTTGCCAAATAAGTGGTAACTTGACAACATATTTTGGATTGAAGAGAGACTTGGCTTACCTTCTGTGGACACTTTTTTCTATTTATTGGTAGTTAGAACAAAAAAAATAACTCTTGCTTTAGTGAATCCATGCATTCACTACTTATGAATCTTTCTCTTTGAAGGGATATAATTGCATCCTTTCACATGTGTAGCAATGACCAACATGTAAGCAAAATCTAGAAAAAATATCCTTTGGTTCTAAGGATTGCACTTACGTTTTTTGTCTTATAATAGATGTAACAAAAATATGAAATGTGTATAAGGACATAGATTATATAATGAGCTTCTTAGAACATAAAATAAGAACTCTCATCATAGTGTAAGGAAAATACCATACAACGAGCTAGAATTAGTGGACTGGAACTGAAGTTGCGGTGCCTTCGGTAATAACAATAAATGTACTCCTTGCTTGCTGTATATCCCAATTTGCAATGCCATCATTAGAAGCATAGATAGTAATCAAGTTGTAGAATAACAAATTCATGCAAATGAATCGGGTTCGTTTATTTTTCCATTTTTACTTTTGTTTACTAGTTGAATGCATACTCTTTTCTCCTTTTCCAAGAATAGTTTATATTCCCCTTGTGTGTGGATGCATTTGATGCTATAGATAAATTATAAGACAATTATCTTTCAGATGACAACAAGGTGTGTGCTGCTTAATGCATGTGATTTAACATACCAAGTGGACTTAACATACCAAGTGGAAATAGAAGATTGCAACAACAATGCATGTTAGTATCAAAACATGGCAAAAGGCCCACCAAACTTTCCTAAAATATATTTCAAAAATAAAAAATATACTATAAAAACCTTGATATATAAAATGATTGAAACCTATATATAAACCTAAATAATTACCACTCACAAATTTGTTCTATTAAAACAATAAATAAATCTCATACATTAAATAAACTCAAATCAAGAAATTAAAATTTCCATTAACACCATATATATGGTAAATAAAAAATAAATTGTTTTCAAAAATAAAGCAAATTAATATAAAAATACTACAAAATATAATACTAGAAAATATATTATACTGAGATTAAGTAATACAATAAAGGGGCAAATTGAGCGTGTATGAAAAAGATTTTGCAACTTATGTGTAACTTTTGAACACTGCTCCAACATGGAGCCTATATACGTGTCTTTATGCGACGACCGAGTGCCACGACTCACACACCAAATGACACAGAGGTCACAGAAGGAACCTACCATAAACAATCCATACCTGACTCCATTCAACGGTGAACTTTCAATTAGAGATGTTCCTTGGCAGGAGAAATATTTGAAATGCAGTTCCTTGGTGTTACATGGCTTCAACCAAGACTCAGGCCAAGTGAGAAGTCGAGGAGAGTAAGAAGGATTTGAAAGATTGGCCATATGGAACTGAGTTTCACAACCTTGGACCATCAATCTATGTTGCTCCCTATATCTCTTAATGTAGACTTCCTTTTCTACTTTCGGACTTACAACAATATCTTAAAATTTTATTTTCATAATGGTAAACTAATTCGAATTCCAAGGACTCACAATAATAGCATAAAATAGTCCTGCGAGGGAAATGCCTTTGAATTTCAACAACTGATTTTTTTTTGGTATTTTAATTCAACTGAATTTTTTTTTGGTATTTTAATTATACATAACATTTAAGTTTTTTCCAAATTGAGAGCCGAGGAAAGGCTACGTTGGGCGATGAATACTGGTTTAGTTGAAAAAGATTTGAGTGTGGGAGACATATACAAACCCTGTCAGGTCTATATTCCGTGTTTTTAATATACGCAAGGTAGGGAGGCTTCGGTTGATTGGTATTCTAGATAGGATTGGAGAGAAGAACTAGGCATATGATGGAACAAGACCAATTCCAGGTCAGGAAGGTTGTACATTTTCTGTTACTTTGATCTATTTCATATAAAAGAAAAGTAATTGTTTTGATTCCTGTACAGAAGAAAGTTTCTCTTCCGGGTCTTTAACCATTTGCTAAGACTTAGTAGGTTGGTCTTGCATGTGTTCAAGTTTATCTTTGGTTGTAGCCAAGGCACTTTCTAGATTATAATTTTTTGTCTCCATTCGCATAATATCCTTCTCTATATCTGATTTATGTGAAGCCATAACTCTTAATGAATACTCTAATGACTGCTTTGATTATTATGCAGAAGCAAGCGACACTTGCAGGTTTGCCACCATTTGTTCAGGCTCAGTGAGTTGGCCTTCTGTGCGCTCAAGTTTCTCTCTGGTTTTAGCTAGGATATTCTCTACATTATCTTTATTGGTCTTCAATTGCCTAAACTACTGCTTTAAATCTGCATATCTGTGTACATGGGTCTTCAACTCAGATTCCAATGCTTCGTTTTCATCTTGAATGTTATTAAGCTTCAGAATTATGTTTTAGGTGGGATATTCTCTAGATTGCCTTATGCGTCTTCAATTGCATAAACTCCTCCTCTAAAAATGCATATCTGTGTACATGGGTCTTCAACTCATATTCCAACGTTGCTTTTTCAACTTGAATGTTATTAAGCCTCCTAATTATGCGAAAATTTCCATTATTGAAAGCTATTATTACTTTCTTGTCCCGAAAACCTATCTTTACTAGACCAATTATTGCGCAAACTAAACCATGTAAACTAAACCTGATCGTGTCAGAGGTTTGAATTTCGAAGTTAGTGGCTTCATTTTGTGAAATCTTATCATAATCATGTGCAAAAATTGTCCTAACTAGGGATAGGAAAGTTATTCGTTCAATAATTATCTGTACAAAACTTTCTTTTCCAAGTAAAAAGCGATCCACTAGTTCAGCAAACTCTGGAATTCTGGCATCTAGCCTATGAACTTCAAAAGCTCTAAAGCTCTAAGTTGTTTATTTCCAGGTTGTTGAGTTATACATTCTATGAAGTTTGACAAAACTAGAAATAACAGTTGCCAACTATACTTCAATAACACGAATTTTACTCCTAGAATAAGAAAGAAACGTTGATTCTACATTCATTAAAGGTCTACGACAAACATAAAGATCAGTTCCACTTTCATCAACTACTGTTGGATTTACTACATCCTTCAATACCTTGTGCAAGTCTGAACCCACAGCTTCAGAATCGAGGATTACATCAAGCTTATCCTAAAGACTAACAAAAGAAGATTCATTCAAAACATTTTCAGCTTGCAAAGCAGTCATTTTTTCTTGCAAAGAAGTTAGCTTTTTGACCAAATCAGAGCATTCCCGATTGGCGGCTAGAAGCTCCAACTCTCTTTGTGCAGGAGTATCTTCCAAGGAACCCTTCTCTTCTTGAAGAAATGAAGCACTTAAACCTCCTACAACATTCTTCTCAGTGAATTTATCTTCTTTTTCTATTCCTGTCTCTCTGAATCTAACAGAAGTCATGGAGGCCAATTTCTCCATCTGAAGAAAATCATCCATCAAGTCAACCTTGGGTGCATCACTAAGCTTTTCTAATTTTCTAGAAACTTTTTCTTTTCTAAACTGATCTAGTTCTTCAATCAGTGCTGAGACCCATGACTCTGCACTAGGATCACCATCATTCCTATCTTCAGAAATTAAGATTGAGTGCTTGGTGGATTTCTTGTACTGCCACAACTCAAGAATAGGTTTTTGTAGCTGTCTATTTATGAGCATGTTCCCTGTGACTATCATTTGATAACTCTCTAGAAGAAGCAGGTGAAGTGGCACCCCCTACCAAAAGAATTCCTAAATTTCACTTCCCGAGATTCCTTTCCAGTTGTCTCTACTTCAAGTTTCATTTGAGCGAGTGAAGTAGGCCCTTGAAGCCTTTTGCGCACTAGACCCCTTAGTTTTTGGCAGTCTCCCTTTAACTTAGCAGGTTTTTTAAGAGTTTCTGAATGTTGTTTGTCCAATTAATACATTGTATGAGACACGTGTTAATTAATACATTGTGCTAATTTGAAGGCATAACTATCTAATAATGTCATATAATGTTTGTATCTGGTGTTGTAATTATGAGTATTGCAGGTTTGACGTCAATTAATGGACTATATGATCCACTGAATCATGACATTGAGAAAATTGTTTATGTTATTTATGTTAAAATAAAAATGAAAAAAAAAAAAAGCATCCATTTAGGTTGAACAACATCTATTTTAACTGCGTAATTTAGCTATAATGCATTTGTCCATTCATTCACTCGTTTATTACATGCTAGAGACAGCCGGCAATGTTGCAGAGCCTATACGTATACTTATAAAAGCTCCTACAAAACCCAGTACATACGTAGCTGGAGTGCGAGCAGCATGTTTATTTACATAGTTGGTAGTTAGTCGCTCAGGAGCTACCGCCGATAATGGAATAGCCTGCGCATACACCAATCAAAACAAAAATAAATCATTTTCTATAACATGGAAGAACTTACAGAAAGAATTGTAGATAAACGATGACAATTAACTATTGTTCGTCGATAATTGGTAACGCTGTTGGAGTGACTTACGAGAGTGTCGTCGAATATCGCAGCGGCGGGGTGATTCGCGGACGTTGCATCTATCCGGAAGCTCTTCGGCTCTCTCCACTGCCTCTTCTTCTTCTTCCCTTCCGCGCCCTTCGCCGCGGCGTCGGCGGTGTTGATTAAGTGATGCACCGTCCTGAGAATCGGAATCCATCTAGTGCTCGCTCTATGGCTCCGCATCGGCAGTGTGGAGACATTCTTTGCAGTTCCTCGCAACATCTTTCCGATGGCTGTTCTCTCCAGCGCTGCAGGTAGTCCCGACAAGCAGACAATCTCTGCGCGTCGCACGACCGTCCTTGCTGTTGCACCACCTGATCTCCATCCATGACGATGTCTTCATGCGCATCAACAGTGGGGGTGCCCCACTCAAGGAGAAGCAGAAGGGCCGAGAATAAAGTCGCCCATTTCAGCGTCGACATTGGAGAGCAGAAGACACCCATTCCTTTCTACAACTGAGAATGTACGAAGAGTCGGTGGGTATTAACTTTGTATTTATGGATGGTGAGGGAAGGCAGGAGAGCGACCAGCGCAACAAGAAGAGGAGGAAGAGAGGAACAGTTGCAGTGCATGCAGATTCTCACTCTCCACGTCCCACTGCAACGCCACCCGAAGAAGGGACGCCTGGCTCCCTCGCTTTCCAATGGCCGCGTCTTTCAAAGACGACAAGAATCTTGCAGGCGGAGTACAGGTCACGACAGTGCACTGGAACGTCCCAGCGACGCGACTTACTTTAAGAGTATCGCATTTTACAGAAATCACCCGAGTCACCAGAAAATGCGTTGCCCTTTTCCTTGTCAGTATTCTTCGTAAGCCACGGGACAACAGGATGGAACGCGTGAACATAACTCTTCGTTTCAAGGTTATTAGTACTCACTACTTGCTTCTTTATCGCAATATCATTACTGCTCAGAATCATGGGGGCAAGCTTGATGATATGCCAATCAAACATTAAACAAATGCAACGCTGCAAAAATTGAACATTTATACATCCACGATATTGTATCCATGTACTTTTAATGAACCATATGAGGGCACCTTCTTCCTCGTTGGTCTTTCAAAATAATGCATCATTTGTGTGGATTGATATCATTAAGGGCAGTAATATAGAGAAAATTCAATTCAATTAATCTAACTACCATTTCAATACAACATACATATTAAAATAATTATGAATAGTGACTTTTTCCTTAATAAACATTGTTACATATTTAACCTTACAACTTGAAATTACTAAAAGTATTTTTATAAAAAAAAATTACATAGTAAATTTCCTTTAAATAATTATATTTTAGATCTTGCTCTCTACTTTACACATTCCTATAAACCTCATCCACCTATGCAATACACTTGAAGTTTAATAATAATGTGTCAAGGAAAGCTTGAAGTCATCTAGGTTCATCAACAATATGTTGACCCATCATAAATAAATCTTCAAAAGTATCCTTAGTCTCCTTATGGGGATAACTAACACCTTATCAATAACACCTTTTCAACCATCTCCGTTATAACTTGGTGAATATGAGGTGTCAACTCGGTTAATCCTTATCCTATAACTTCATAAAAATCATTGGCCCCTCTTGATCCATATTGGATCATTATATTGTTTTTCGTCCATATTGATGATTTGAAAGTAGAAAAAGTGGAAGAATCAGCTCATAGGACCATTTTTACTAGTAGAACCTAGTTCAACAAGTTGGGGTTTGAAACCTTTTGGGAGGAGGAATCAAATGACATTTTTCTGGGGTAAGACTTTTTCTACTTAGTATGACACCTTATTTTAGTATTCTACACACAAATACATTTCTAAAAACTTAAGAAACACTTTAATAAGACTTTGTATGCAAAAGTTATGCCACTCGGAAGTTAACCTTCTCGTTTTCACAACCATATTTCGAGAGGATGTCACATCAACCTCCATAACTCATGGAAAAGGCGAAAGCCATGTGATATGATGAAAGATACTCTAGAAGAGCCTATATTGTAACTTTGATTAAAAATTGCGGTATTCAAGCCTAGCCGCGAGTAGGATATTAGGTTGTGTTATAACAGACCCACTAGGAGGAAAATGGCTTCCACTCTTTTTGAGGGCATTTTTCCCATAGATGAGAAAAATAGAAAAGAGGGATAGGGGATAGAGCACACAAAGATGATTTTTCACTATGGCTTCCTACGGGCCACAAACCATTCTTCTTTGTACTCGTAGCCATTTTTTATTCAGACAAAGAGAGCAGAGAAACCTCACCTTCGAGTCATGTTTTTTCCCAAAAGGGTTCCATAGGTTATATCTTACATCAAGTCATGGTTTGTGAGTTATTATTTTGTTGTTCTCTACTTTCTGCATAATTTCATTTTACATGCATATGCAAATAGAAGTAATCTACAGACTCGAAAATCTAGAGTGAAATAAAACCCCAATAGTGTAATATTTTCGATTTTTTAAATATAGTTTTATCCGATCTATTGTGAGGAAGGTCGAGTCGAATAACCGTGATATTTTACAAATCATATTGGTATCAAAGCAAAATTTTTTGGGTATATTTTGGAGATTTGTAGGGGATCTAGAGGAACTAAGCCAACAATCAGAAAACCCTAGTCATGGTCGATGAATATGTGAACGAATCTCATGACCCTTAAGAGGAGAGGTTTTTGCAGCTCGAAGCCTAAGTTGTAGATATAAGTCATAATATGAATCTACTCATGTAGGTCTTGAAAAGTATTCTTGGACTACTCAGAGAAGATTGGGTTTATAACACAAAGGAAATATTAGAGGGGAGATTAGGATATCGAGTAGAAATGGAGAATCAACTGAAGAAAGGACCCAAAAGGGATTAACCCGGTTCGAGTATTGTGAACCACTCACGACCCCTGTTCAAAATGGAAGTGAAGGTCAATATGACACTATATTAACATGATGACGCTTTGAAGATGAATAATTGGTTGCATGAATTAGAAGTGTAATTCAGTGTCCATCATATTAAGGAAGAACATAAGATTTCAGTTGTGTGACCAAAATTAGAGGGCTGTGCTATAAATTAGTGGGAAATACACATAGAGACCTTGAGGTTGGAGGGAGATCCTTCAATTACCAAATGGGATGACACTAAAACCCTCATATTGTCTCAAGTTTTGTTGAAATGTGGCAACAAGAATATTCCAATTTTAATTTGTCCTTGAATTAAAATTGTGAATTAAAATTCGAATTTAGTCTTACGAGCTGCTTGAAAATAATTAATTAATTCATCTTGAGTTAATTAGTTGGAGAAATTCAAGTTAGAAGTCTTTCTAAAGTCATGCAACAGTTATCCTTTAAATTAAGGAGATTGTCCCTGAATTAAGGAGATAAGATTGAGTTATATTTGAGTTGTAAATAGTTAGCTTAGTTTACTGAGTTAAGTCCAGTTAAATTAGTTCCAAGTTGTTTGAGGAACTAATTGTGAGTTATCACTCAGTTGATGTATGCATGCACTTAACTAGTGTACTCAAGATAACTAAAAATTACCTCATCATTAACTCATGCATGTCTATTCTGAGAAAGAGCCAGTTGAACTAAATGTCAAGGACAGTGTACGATCAGTTGCATGTGTTTTCCTATAAAGAAAACTCATGCATGTATAAGGAATCATTCCTTGAGGATTACGCAGTTCTGAGAGTGTGTTAGAGCAGTGTGCGAGATTAGTGTTCCACTTGGTAAAAGGAGGATCACAGAGGAGAAACCGTGCAAGGGAATAGGAACTTGGAGGGTCGAGGAGAAGGTTTTGTGAGAAGCCAAGTTTTCCTATGAGCATCTGTGAGGATTATACTGAGAGCTAGCTAGCTATGAGAGCTAAGGCTTTGTATAACTCTGATGTATTTCCACCTTGTATGATAATATAAATAGTGGGGGTTTTAGTTGAGGCTTTCCCTGAAGTATTATTTTGTGTATTGTGCATTGATTCTTCTTCTTCTAGTTATATTGTTCAACGCGATCTTTAAGCTTCCGCAAGTTGATAGTAGAAGTAGATTATAGTATTTTTCTTTAGTTATATTGCATTATTGGGTAATATACAGTCATAATTTCTACATGGTATTAAAGCTATGAATAGTATACGGAGAAGAGAATTCAAAGTTTGAAGTTAAGGGTTGCAGGTGCAAAATCGAATTGTTATCATACTTCAAGGTTGGCCAATGGCGTTCAATGGCTTGAGACTCGAGTATGCCTTGGAAGGTAGTTCGAATTACATAGCATGGAAAGATCTCATGGAGGCTATATTAGAAGACAATGGCTTGAAGGAATTCATTGATCAAGAAATCCAAAATCCATCTTCAACTAATGCACAAGAGTTGGCTGAGTGGAAGAAGTGTGTGGCGAAGGCGAGACGGATTATCCTTGAGGGAGTTTGAGACCGTATTGTCTCGAGTTTCCATGGGAAGGATACTCCATTTTCAATGTGGAAGACATTGAAGGACCTCTACCAGAATAGTAGAGACCAAAGGAAATTGGCGCTCAAGGGTAAGCTTCGAAAAATCAAGATGGAGAAGGGCGATACTATTTCCACATATCTGAACAAGCTCACCACCTACAAAGATGAGATTTGCAGTGTGGGAATAACTACTTTTGATGATGATATGGTGAGCCTCGCTCTCCTTGGCCTTCCAAAGAGCTGGTTTAGCTACCAAGACTCTATGAATGGAAGGGAGAAACTACTAGATTGGGAACGATCGTGGTCAGATCTCATGCAGGAGGAGATCAGGATGAGCACACTAGATGTTTCTTCATCCAAGAATGATGATCAAGAAAATATGGCCTTAGCAAGTAAGGCAAGGAAAGGGAAGGGGAAGGCTTCCCATTCCAAATTGAATTCTTCTCATGGAGGGAAGAAGGTTGACAAGTCTAAAGTGAGATACTTTAATTGTCATGAGATGGGACATTATGCTACTAATTGTCCATTGAAGAAGTCCAAGAGGGGATCCTTGAAAGGGTCGAAAGGTGAGGCATTAGCCTCTCAGTTCAAAATGGATTTTACCCTCATCGCATGCATGGTGTCATCAATGATGGGTTGTGTCTGGTATCTTAACAATGGAGCCTCATTCCACATGATTGGTGATCAAAATTTATTCATTGCCTTGGAGGAGAAAGACCTCAAGTGTGCATAGATATGAGTCATGATGGAAGTTATAGTGTTTTAGGAGTGGGCATGGTTTATTTTTAGAGGGAGCATGGAGCTTCTCTCACCTTGACAGATGTGTTGTATGTTCTTGGACTGAAGAAGAAGTTGGTATCAGTCACGATGTTGGAGGACAAAGGCTACGATGTTGTCTTTAGTAATGGAAATGAATTCCTAAGACACATAACCATGGGTCAATCTAAGAGGATATAGATTTGGGTGAAGAATCTCTATAAACAAGAGGTAGATGATTGTGCAACATTGAGTAGAAAAGCAAAATTTGTGCAATGCCGAGACATTATCGAGTTGTGGCACAGGTGATTGGGCCATTTTCATCATGGGGATTTGAAGATAATGAAATAGATATCTAGAGGACTTCCCAAAGGTAAACTTGAGCAAGTTGACACATGCAAAGGTTGTACCTTGGGAAAGTACACCAAGTCTTCCTTTCATTATTGAGACAATCGAGCAGAGACTATCTTAGAGCGAGTTCATACTGACTTGTGTGGACCATTCTCGATGACATCCAAAATGAAGCAAAGTTATTATGTGATTTTCATTGATGATTTTTCTCATAAATGCTGGATTTATTTCATGCAGAAGAAGAAACAAACCTTCACAAAGTTTTGTGAGTTCAAAGCTTTGATCGAGAAAGAGTCAGGGAAGAAGATTGAGGCCTTGAGAAGTGACAATGGTGGAGAATATGTCTCTCAAGAGTTTAAGAACTTTTGTGTAGTGGAAGGAATTAAATGAGAGTTGATGGCACCTCATAACCCACAGCAGAATGGGGTGGTCGAGAGGAAGAACAAAACTATTGTAGGGGAAGCGCAGGTGATGCTGCATGGCCAAGGCCTACCACTTCACTTATGGGTTGAGGCATGCAACAAAATGGTCTATTTGCATAATAGAAGCCTATATCACATACTTGGGATGAAGACACCAGAGGAAGATTTCTCCGATAAGAGACCGGATGTGGGTCACTTCAGGATCTTTGGCTCATCAATATATTTCCATGTGACAAAGGATGCATAGAAGAGGCTTGAGCCAACAGCAAAGTTGGGGATACTTGTGGGGTACACTGATACACCTCACAGCTATCGGGTGTACTTGCCTACCAGTCGAAGGACAGTGGTTCGCAGAGATCTCAAGTTTGATGAGAAAAAGGCCATGCAAGTTTCCCTTGAGAGGGAGCTCCAACTTAGGCTGTGAAGGAACTATTTGTTCCCAAGGAGGAGGATCTTTAGGTTGATGTGGAGCAACGACATGTAGAGGTTCCAGGAGTGGAGACATCCACTCAAGCAGAGTCTTCCAGAGATGGATGGAAGTGCACAAGACAAGTTGACAGATTGTTGGAGGATGCGAGAGATAATGTGGGAGCACCATCTTCTCAACATAAACAGAGGAGGTCACCTGAGAGGTACACTGGATACATGGCCCTTGTTAGGGAATGTGTTGAGACTTAGCCATCTTCCTTTGACGAAGAAATGCGGCAGTGGATTTCGGTTGATGCTATGGTGGAGGAGTATGACTCCATAGTTCGTAACAGTGTTTTGGATGTGGTTCCAAGACCAGAGAACAAGTCAGTTCTGAGTTTCCATTGGCTTTATAAGGTAAATCAAGCTGTCGATGGTAGTGTGGACAAGCATAAGGCAAGATATGATGCCCGTGGCTTTTCACAGGTCGAGGGGATTGACTATGATGAGACTTTTGCTCCTGTCGCAAGGTACTCATCTATCCGATCCATGTTGGCACTATCAACACAGATGGGTTGGAAGATCCATCATATGGATGTGAAGACTGCATTCCTCAATGGAAAGATTGAGGAAGAGGTGTACATAGATCAACTGGAAGGTTTTGAGACCTTCGATTATGAGTCGCATGTGTGCAGACTCAAGAGAGAGTCGTTAGGGCTGAAGCAAGCACCTTGTGCTTGGTACACAAGGATATACAACTAATTCACCAGGTTGGGCTTCACAAAGAGTGAAGCAAATGTGAACCTGTACAACAATGTGGTGAAAGGTAAGTTGTTGATCATCATACTTTATGTTGATGATCTCATATTGACTGGTGATGATTAGTTGATCGTGTCTTACAAGGATGACTGCAAGAGAATTCGATATGAAAGACATGGGTCTCATGCATTACTTCCTTGGCATGGAAGTGTGGCAGAAGGATGGGGAGTTGTTTGTGTCTTAGGGAAAGTATGCCAACGAGATACTCAGGATATTCCACATGGAGAATTGCAACCCCATGTAGACTCCTCTAGCTGGTAACTGGAGGAAGGAGGATGCTATTTCAGGAGAAGTAGTAGAGGCTATTGTGTACAATTAGCTTGTGGGTTCACTGATGAACTTAGTGAATACACGACCAGATTTGTGCTATGCGGTGAACGAGCTGAGTCAAGTAATGGTTCAACCTAACAATATGTTCTGGAAGGTGACAAAGCATGTATTGAGATACCTTAGAGGCACATCTTAGTATGGATTATGGTACAAATAGATAGAGGGAGTGAATCTACACGACTTCACTAATGCAGATTGGGCAAGGAGTCCATCAGATCAGAAGAGCACATCAGCAGGGATTTTCAACCTTGGGTCAATGGCGGTTTTTTGGTACAACAGGAAACAGAGGTCACTTGCACTCAGCTCGACAGAGGCTAAATACATGGCTGCAAGTCAGGTAGGATGTGAGGCCATATGGATGTAGAAGATCATAGTTGGTTTGTTTGATTAGAGGATGGATCCAGCTGTGATCTATTGTGATAATAAGAGTTGTATCAAACTCTTTGAGAATCCAATATTTCATGATAGGTCCAAGCACATCGACATCCAGTATCATCATCTTAGATATTGTGTAGCAAGGAGGATTATGTTGTTGTAGTATATTTCGAGAGGAGCAAGATGCTGACATTTTGACAAAGGCATTGTCAAAGTGTAAATTCAAGTTCCATAAAGACAAGATCGGGGTGGCAGATAATCCCTTTCTCGTTGAGAGGGAGCTTTGAAATGTGGCAACAAGAGTATTCTAATTTTAATTTGTCCTTGAATTAAAATTGTGAATTAAAATTCGAATTTAGCCTCACCAGCTACTTGAAAATAATTAATTAATTCATCTTGAGTTAATTAGTTGGGGAAATTCAAGTTATAAGTTCTTTTGAAGTCATGCAACAATTATCCCTTAAATTAAGGAGATAAGATTGAGTTATATTTGAGTTGTAATTAGTTAGCTCAGTTTACTGAGTTAAGTCCAGTTAAATTAGTTCCAAACTGTTTGAGGAACTAATTGAGTTATCAGTCAGTTGATGCATGCATGCACTCAACGAGCATGCTCCAGATAATTGAAGATTCCCTCATCAGTAACTTTGCATGTCTATTTTGAGAAATACCCGGTTGAACTAAATGTTAAGGACAATGTACTATCAATTGTATGTGTTTTCCTATAAAGGAAACTCATGCATGCAGAAGGAATTATTCCTTGAGGATTTCACAATTTTGACAGTGTGTTAGAGCAGTGTGTGAGATCAGTGTGGCACAAGGAAATAGGAGCTTGGAGGGCAGAGGAGAAGGTTTTGTGAGAATCCATGTTTTATTATGAGCATCTGTGAGGATTGTACTAAGAGCTAGCTACCTATGGGAGCTAAGGCTTTTTATAATTCTAATGTATTTCCACCTTGTATGATAATATAGATAGTGGGGTTTTTATCTGAGGTTTTCCCCGAAGTATTCTTCTGTGTATTGTGCATTGATTCTTCTTCTTCTGGTTATATTGTTAAAATCGATCTTTAATCTTCCGTAGATTGATAGTAGAAGTAGATTATCCATTTTTCTTTGGTTATATAGCGTTATCGAGTTAATCTACTGTCAAAATTTCTAAATTTTAGCCTATCGAGTATGTAGAGGACTAGTGGATATGGTGGCACTACTTCAGGCAGAAGCAAGGGCAGAGTGCATAGTAGTACATCATATAATTTTAAAATATGTATGTAATGTTTGGTATATCGCAAAAGAACTCATATGTACTCCTCAAGTATCTGGGGGCTGTCTATGCAACTATCTGGGGAAGTAAGTGATGTTGTTCAAGCCCATATCAATGGGCAAGGCTTGTGTATAGGCAAAATACCTGGAGAACATATGCCTAAAGAAAGGGAAATCAATTGGATTGAAGCAGAAGGAGAAACAAGTTGCTTCTAAGGAGGAGAAGAAGAAATTGAAAGGGGGAAGGATAAAAAGATGAAAATCATAACATACTAGTTCAAATATCCCAACAACTACTAAAACCACTACAATAATGATGAATAAACAAAGGAGAAGTTCTGGAAGTTGCATCCAGAGCTTAACTAAAAGAACGAAAATCCCCTCCATGGATGAATCATACAATTGAGATTGATCTAGTTCTTTCTCTATGGATCAGCATCAACAACGTGGAGACATTCTTTGCAATTCCTTGAAATATCTTTCTGATGGTTGTTCTCTCTAGCGCTACAAGTAGTCGTGGAAGGAAGACAATCTTTGTGGGTCGCACAACCGTCCTTGCTACTGCACCACCTCTCAGAATCATGGGTGTGAGCTTGACAGTATGCCAATCAAACACTAAACAAATGCAACGCTGCAAAAATTGAACATTTATATGTCCATGATATTGTATCCATGTACCTTTAATGAACCATATAAGGGTATCCTCTTTAATTACTTCGACTTTAATTAAAAGTGGGTAAGTTTATGAAAATGCATGCTACATTTAATTAAGATATGTATGTTGACATTTTACTTTCACGAATGTCTATTTTATAGAATGAACATGTCAACCTTTCTAAAGGGAATTTTAAAACAAAGTCTATACTCCAACTTCAATTAAAAGTAGGCATTGATGGTTATGGCAGTCAAAATTAGTATTCATTTTCATTCATAAATGTGAAATAATTCAGTGATTCTTTTTTCCACTTACATGATAAAGTACCTTATTACTTTCTAAGTCACATCCATAAAAGGAGCCATGTGTTCTTATAGACTCAAATGTGTTTTTTTAACAAATTCTAATTTCCTTCACCATAGAAAAGACCTTTTATTTAAAAAGATATAAAATAGAATTCCCACATTCCCATATGTTTCACTTTTCCTCTTTGGATTTTCACATCTCGTGTCACTCTAACTATCCTCATTTCTCTACAAATAAACCCAACAAACATTATCATTTCTCTTATAGGACCATCTTCTTAATCATCATCTTTAACACTTCTTTTATTTGTTTTTCTTGCACATTGCATGCATGACATATTTCCCTTTTGCAATAAAAATATGCACATGAAAATCATGTGGTGCAAGCTAAAATGGTCTCTCATGATGCTTGGAAATGTAAGAATGGAAAAACACCAATATTTAAATTGGAGGGAGTATTCCACTTACTTTTACAATCAAATTGAACACGATGTTAAAATATAAATTATGGGAAAGTGATGCTTTCACAATATAAATTTTTTATTTATAAAATTTGTGTATAACTATGTGAAATTGGAATATTTTTGATAGTGGTATGCTATTTTTCATGGAATATATAATGCATATGTTTATGTGGGTTAACTAGCTTAATGATTGAATTTTTTAACAAACAATTGTGGGATTATGAAGAACACATTGTTGTAATGAAGGGGAACTTTTGCAAATTTTATATATTAATTTGATAAATTTTAAAAAAAGATGAGCACCATTATATCCTTGAAATAAAAAATCCTTGCATTAGTGCACCATAAAATGGGTATAATTTTTTTATTTGTTTCTACATTGTAGATCGAAGTTTGTTCTACTAATAGGTATCACTTAATTTAAAAAGGGCCAAGCTGATAAAAAATAAAGAGGTATGCATTAAGATTAGCATATATGCCAGACAAATATATATATAAATAAATATATATATATATATAAATATACTAAAATATATATATATATGGAATTTTCATGCTGGACTCTATATGTTTGTTTACTCTATACAAAAAATAATGTGAAAAATAGAGATAACGAGAGGTATTTAGAAAATTAGAAGTTTTAATCTACTTGCATCCCAAACCATTGTGTTTTCATGTAAAAAAGACAAGGGAAGAAAAGCTAGTGAACTCAGAGGCTAAGAATACATACTCATTTTTATCACTAACTACTTGCAAGGTGGGTTTGATAATAATGTGCCAAGGAAACCTTGAAGTCATCTAGGCTCATTAACAACATGTTGACCCATCATAAATAAACCTTCAAAAGTATCCTTAGTCTCCTTATGTGGATAACTAGCATGGGTATGGGTCTTAGGGCATAGGACATGGTCAAGGGAGGAAACATGAAAGATAGGCCCTAAACAAAATTTATAGCCATCTAGGTCCTATAAGGATTCCATTAAGATCCACACATAATATATTTAGTGTATAATTGACCTATTTTTATATATTTTGGTGACGCTAAGTGGTTTTCAATAGAATCTATGTGTCTCATGACCCTATACGCAATCTACATATTCTCACCTTATCCCCCTATACACCTCTCACCCCACCCCTCATGCTCACCTCTCTTCACCTTACTTACCTTCCGCTCATATCTCACTTATCTCCCTCCTCTACCCATCCATACTTTCCCTCTTCTCAGCTCCTCTCCTTTTGCTTCTTTTGAACCACCCCCTCATGCCTACCTTCCTTGTCTCACCTATCCACACCCTTCTTTACTTTGCACCTTCACCCTTGCCTATGTATATTCCCTCTCTACTTCCTACTTTCCTAATCCCTTCGACCCATCCACCACCTATACCATATATCTCCACCCATACCTAGCTTACCACAACCCCCATTTCCCTTTACCCTACCCTCACTTCTTCTCCTCCTCTTTATCTTACCCTTTATTCTATTTCATAACCCCTCTTATTGCGTTCCTTCTATTGTTCATGCTCACCACTTTCTCTCCCCTAATCAACCACCCTTTGCTTATTCCAACCTCTTCTCCATTTGTTAATCTCTCTCCATTCCCTCATTCCTTACCTCTTGTGATATTACGTATCTCCTTGTGTTATTCACCCTCACCCTTCTACCTCTTATCTCATCCACATTACCTCTATTATTACCTCATGATCTAACCCTCTCATGTATTTTCCCTTCCTCGATGATTGACAATTCTTGTCCTCTATCAATCAATCCTTTGCCTCTTATGAGTCCTTATTCAACCACACCTCTCCTTCCACCCTATCCCTTCTATTACAACATTATTTGTCACCCTATTTGTTAGGTGAGAGACATACCGTAATTAGAATGAATAAATCTTGTGTCTTAACCCTTTGAAAAACATATTTATATCTCCATTGCTCCTACTAAACTAGAAAATAGTAATGCATCACTCATTTCCATCTTACAAAGAGTGATGATCACTCCAGATAGAGTTGTAGGAGTGATGACCTTGTTAACCTTTTAGATTTTCCCATTTCCGAAGAGGTATATTTGAGAATGATGATGAACTCCTTTTCAAATGGCTCAGGAGTTTGTACTAGACTCTAAAATCACTATAACCTTGGTTTCTACATTCATCCTGTCACCTCCTTATCAAATATATATAAGGAGGATATTCCTAAGGCAAAAGGAGAAGAGAAGCAAGTAAGTAAAAAAATGCTAAAAATATTTCTCAAAGAAAATCCTTGCAATGAATAGGTATCCATTGATTTCTAGCCAAGGAGGAGCTTGGAATAAGAATTTTATAGGTAACTCTAAATTCAATGTAAATTTATATATTTATTATTTCTTTGCGAATATAAATTTCACAATTTCCCCTAATTGTTATTGTTTAATATATGAATCTGGCTAGATATAGATTATCTTGGATAATTTGGACTATATATTGTCAATCTCTAAATAATCTTTGATAGGAGAGTAGATCTACTTTCTATTTTTGTAGTGTGTGTATGATACATTTTTGAAGAATAGAGGCACCAACTTTAGGATCTATAGCGGGATTCTCTACAACAATATCAGTTAGGCACATAAATAAACTCAAAATACAAGGTATGGAATAATAATTCTCCTCTCTTTCCTCATATATCAAAGAGTTCTAGAGGATAGGTCTAGCTTCAAACATTGAATGGTCTATTATTATTTTATACAAATATTAGGAGGATTTTTGGAGTTCTTCACCTTGACACAAGGGAAAATTACTGATAAACAAAGTGGTGAATCCACTAGGGAATAATATATTGGTTATTTCTTATTTGGTGTAACTTCTTGGTTTTTATAGCTTTTAGAGTCTTTCTTGCAACTTGCCTCCATTTTTCGACACCTTATGGGCTAGTTTACTCCCTGATTTGTTAGATATGAGAGGAAGTAATAATTTCCACCATTCATACCAATCACTAGCTTACATTGAGTCATGAATAACTAATCATCACTTACTACGAGTGAACACAGTGTGGTGCATCACTCATTGTTCTTCTAGATAAAGCAATGAAGCTTGTAGGGTTTAAAACACACTCATTTTTGAAATAAAAATTATATGTTTTTTCTTCTTAACCATATGAAGTATGCTCTTTGCACATAGACCCTTACAAAATTATTTTTTAGTGGTTTTCTTCATGATTATTTGCATGCTATAAAATGGGAAAAGGAGAATTGCATTTTAGGACCATTCCTTTTAGGGAATGTTTTAGGGCCATTTCTTCTATATATTCCAATATTAATTAACCTATACTCCATATGAGTTTAATGTTACTACTTGGCCTATGTAATATCCTTGATAAAATTTTACCCTAGTTGAAACCCATAAGGAATGAAGATCCACTTCTTGTCCTTAATCAAGGATGCATTAAAACCTTCAAAAATAGATTGGTAACCTATTTCTCGAAAAAATAGCTTGTCTTGAACATATATACACAGAATGTGGGATGGATTAGTATAATCAAATATAGTAATATATGTATGTTTTTATTATGTGTACCAATTCCAAATATATGAAAGAATATTACTTTCCTACTTAAATAGAATTAAACACTATAGATAAAAAATGATAGTACATATATGAGAAAAAATGAGTCACAAGTCAAAGAACAAACTCTCTTATATTTATTCTCCCATAACATGTTGGGAAAAACATAAATATGGGCCTCTAGTATGTGCCAACTAAGGTTCAATTTAGAAAAAAAAATTGGCACACATTAAATCCTACAAATAAGAAGCCATGTAAAGCCACAGGACCATATCTAGCATCAAATTTTGAGGTTGTTCAATTTTGAGATTGAGCTTCTTGGGGATGATAACTCCCCAATTCAACATATTTATAGTAGGGGAAATTATGTGAGCTAATGACACGAATGTATCTATCCATATAATTAGTTTTAAGCAACATCATTACCTCTGGGAACTTATAATATCTATTGACCTCTTTGGAAAAAATATCCCCACACAATGTTCTTGTTATTCATTAATTGAATATTATGATAATAGATGTGGATTACTACTCAAAGAGGATGGGGTATATAACACAAAGGAAAGATTAGAGTGGATATTAGGATATTGAGAAGAAATGGAGAACAAATTGAGGAAAAGAGCCAAAAGGGATTAACCTAGTTTGAGTGTTGTGAACCACTCAAAAATCTATGCTCAAAATGAAATTGAAGGTCAATATAAAGCCATATTAAGGTGAGATTGATGATTTGAAGATAAATCATTGGTTGCATCAATTACAAGTGTATTTCAATGTCCATCATATTGAGGAAGAACATAAGATTTCATTTGTGCAACTAAAATTAGAGGGGCATGCTGTAAAGTAGTGGGAAATCCACATAGAGACCTTGAGGTTGGAGGGAGATCCTTCACTTAAAAAATGGGATGACATTAAAACCCTCATATCATCATAATTTTACCCTATCAGGTATGTAGAGGACTAGTGGATCTAGTGGCAGTACTTTAGGAAGAAGCAGGGGCAGTGGGTATGGGAGTACGCAATATATTTTAGAAATATGTCTGTAATGTTGGGTATCTCCAAAAAGAACCCATATGTACTCCTCAAGTATCTGGGGGGGTCTATGGAATTATGTGGGGAAGTAAGTGATGTTGTTCAAGCCCATATTGATGCACAAGGCTTGTGTATAGGCAGAATACCTAGAGAACATAAGCCTAGAGAAAGGGAAATCAAGTGGATTTAAGAAGAAGGAGGAACAAGTTTCTTCTAAGGAGGAGAAGAAGAAATGGAAAGGGGGAAGGATAAAATGATGAAAAACATAACATACTAGTTCAAAGATCCCAACAACTACTAAAACCACTACAATAATGGTGAATATACAAAGGAGAAGTGTCGGAACTTGCATCTAGAGCTCAACCCAAAGAACAAAAAGGAAGGCAATAAGAGGAAGCACCTCACGGCCACTGATTCAAGCAACCAATTTGAAATCACCTGGGATGTGGATGAGAATATTTTTTGTATGTCAGTGCAGAAGGAGGTGAATTTGAGTATTCTTCACCAACATGAACAGAAAGAAATTTACAATCTATTGCACATCAAGATACAAGTCAAGAAGACAAAGATAGATGCTTTGTTTCGTACAAGATCATATGAAAATCTCATGGCATTAAAGTTTGTCAAGAAATTGGGATTGGAATTTCATGATCATACAAGCCCATATCCATTGGTATGGGTAAAAAAGGATGAGAAATTAAAGGTAACAAAAACTTGCAAAATTAGATTTGTTATTAGTGTTGATTTTATTGATAAAGTAGAACTAGATGTGGCTCCCTTTGATGTATGCAGAGGTCTTTGGATATTTTGCACAACCACACTCATATTCTATTTGTGAATTCCATGTAAACACTTCCACATATTTGGATTCCTAAATTGAAATGGGATTGGTAAGGGAGATATATTCCAAGCTTTGAGGGAGGTTGTTTCTTGGGATGGTGTAAGTTTCCTTAAGGTAGGAAACTTTGAATTGATGGGACAACCATTGAAGATGGTTGTTGTGTGTTTAATAGATTGGTTCCTGAATTTAATAAAACTACAAGAAAGGAACACATGGCATGTTTCCTTAGAAAGAAATGTGGCAAGCAACAAGGACTACAAATTAATAGAGGATGGAACTATGCAGGAAACATGAAGAACAAGAAATTCCACCCTGAAAGGGGGTTGTTGGAAAAATAAAAACCACAGTGGGTGAGAGGGAATTAGAGGTATAAGAGACAAAAAGGAAATGTGTTGTAGCAGAGTAGTCAATATCGCTAACAAGGGAGATCCTAGAGTTCAAGCCCAAGGAGAAGCACCTTGAGAGCTTATTTTCATTAGCAAGACTAGAATAATAAGGTCTCTCATGTGAGGAAAATGGCCTCTCGATTCCCCATTGGCCAAAGGGTGGAGATATTTTTCTCTAGATTCCCTTGAAGGTTGAGGTAGAGGGATTGTTCCTTGGATTTTTGGGGATAGGACTTTTAGAGCCTTTCTTGTTGTGTTTCTATATAATGGGTTCTATATTCTCTTATATGGGTGGAGCCACTATGTTGTATGCTTCATAGTGGAGGTGGAGCCTCTAGATTCCATGGAGATGTTGGCTATTGAACAATTGAAGGGTGGAGGTGAAAGGCCTCTTGATTCCCTTTCATGTTATCGACTGCTAGTTGATTGTTGGATGGAGGTAGAATATGCTCTCAAGTCCCTATTTCAATCAATAGTAGTGATGAATCGCTAGAGTAGGACCACCTCAGTATTTGGAATTTGGCTCGAGGGTTACAACTGCAAGTGAGAACTGGTTGTAGTTTGTCTATGATTGGGTGGAGAGCTATCATCCTGAACTAAATTTCCTAGTCCAGTATACATTAAAGATAAGTGATTTTGAATGCATTATTTGTTAATGAGTTCTTTTTGAACTATTGAAGTAGTGTTGTATTCATTGTGTGAATGATTCATAGATTTACTATGATTATAATGGTAAATATCTCATTGAGTGTGTATATTACTATTTTGGTATTCCACTAACGTTATTCATGCAATACCACATAAATAATGTTGTATATGTGAGTTCCATATGGACTAAGTATTATTTTTCTACGTTAGCATGATCATTTGATGTTGAGCTGCAAGATGTGTGTCTATAATTTGATTAGTAAGGAACCTTCATGTCAATAATGTAATGTTGAACATTTTACAACCTATTTATGTGCTTCATGCTCTCTATTTGTTTCTATAATCTCTATTACACTTACTCGTTCCTCTAGGAGACCTATATGTCTCTGGAAAAAAGGGGTTTGCTTCCACATAAACTGTTAAGGGTCAAAGGATTGTATGCCTTTGAGAGGCTAAATGGAAAATCCCCTGGCCTAAATGGACATGTCCCTATTTTGTGCATTAGAATACAACCATCGATAACCTAGAAAGGGAAATCCGATATTAATCTCAAGAGGTATAGCACAAGAACGTGTTTCATAAAACACTAAGGGAGATGGCAAAGTTCTGTTGCAAGTCTAATTGATTATAGAGCCACTCCATTTGAGCCATGTGAGATACCCTCTGCAAATGGTTCATGATGCAGAACCCACAGATATATTGTCTCATAACCTTATATCACATCATCATCCTTTTAACCTTATCCATGAATTTGGATGAATTTATCAGGTCATGTGATTGTCGACTTGAAATCCAGGTTGTTAGTTCATATGACTGCAATGCATGACCAAGAGAAAGAGATCACATGGTCAATGACTAAGAGTAAAGGAGAGTAATCATTGGAGTAGAAGAAGCCCATGATGACGTGTCCTAGAAGGTTTTGTCCCTAGAAACCAACAAGAGGTCACACAAGAGAAATGCCAAGCTTACAAGATGTAGGTTGGCATAGCAGGGCTAGTGGGATGGAGTTAGCCAAGATGATTTGTAGGTCATGCATTTGCCGATGCAAGAGCCAATTCCTATGCAAAAAGGCTAATCATGATGTTAGGAAGTGGAATATGGGACCTGTTTAGATAGAAATTATTACACTAGGTGATGGGAATATTTCTATGCTAGAGTCCATCTCTTAGAGGTAGAAAGGCGATGTGTTCATGATGAAGCTAGGATGACTCAACACTAGGTTTTTGTGGTAAGAGAAAGGTCGTCGGTCTTATCAAATAGGAATGAGATCCTGTAGGACAATTAGGAGCATTGACTGTGTGGAGGTGTGGAGCCTTCGAGATGACATAAGCTTGGAGGTGGATCCCCAATTCTTCAACGACAAAGTCTATTTAAATGGACTAGGGTGATGCAAGTTGGGATGTGGTGGTGTGCATGTCAGCTTGACAAATTTTTCATTGGCACAAGGGAGAACCCACAAACATGTTAGCCTAGAGGATTTTTTCTTTGGAGCCATTTATGAGGGTGTAAGGTGAGAAGGGTAGGAGTAACAGGCCCAGTTAATGGAAGAAATGCAAACAACATGTCCATTAGCTATATGCGTGTTTGTAAAGGCCCATGTGATGACTGAGTTGGAAGCTAACATGTCATTGCCAGTAGGCACTAAGAGGATGATGTAGGCTTCCACATGAGAATTATTTGACAATATTGATGATGTGGTGCGTTTTGATTTTTTAGAGACTCAAATGGTCAGATCTTGTGGTTTGGAGGTTGGACTGAAGTAGAAGTTTATATTTTTCGAAATCATCTCGACGAGATGGATCCAGTGATGATGTCTATTTCCAACTTTAAACTAGTTGAAAAGATAAAAAAATTTAGACCCTGTTTCCTTAATGGCACCTTGGATCTTGGGCTAATCTAGTAACTAGCCTCCTCCCAACCTATGAACCAGGGGGCTAGGAAGGTGTGGTGTTATAGTGTGGTATCAACGTATCTAGGTTGAACACCTAGATTAATAGGATCTATCATTAGCAAATAAAGGAAGGGTTTCTGCAAGGGATTTGATATCGATTTCTAGAAAGCTATTAACACAAATTTTTAGGTGCTAAAAGTCGATTTTATTGATTGATCTTAGAGATCATAGAAATTCTTACTTTGTGATTGAAGCATGCATTATGGTACTAAGTGGGTACTAACCACTGTGTGGACTAACATATTCTCCTAGCTATGTGGACACCTATAGTAATGTTAATAGCTTGATGATCAAGTGATACTAGACTAATGATATGGCTTGTTTTGTACACCTAGTTTTCCAAGGCACCTCCATAAAAGCAAGTTCATGGTCAATATTATCCTTATTTATTTCATAATGTATATAATAATTGCGTGTGAATGAAAAAACGTTCTGAGAAGAAAAGGAATGTGGACATGAATGGTGCAGTATAACTTCAATCAATCGTAGCACGTATATGAAGAGGTAAGGAGGACTGAGGAAGAAAGATCAATCGATTGAGGGGTATGGGTAAAATCTCTTGACACGATGGATACCTTGAGGAGCCTACAGGGTGAGATGGAAAGCTATAAATCATATAACAAATGGTTGGTGAGAGCTTAAGAAATGAAGCTTATATAGAGTCATGAATGACTAATCATCACTTACTTGTAGTGAATGTAGTGTGGTGCACCACTCATTGTTCTAGTAGATAAAAAAATGAAGCTTGTAGGGTTTAAAACACACTCAATTTTTTTTCCATGTTTTTTCCTCTTAACCGTAGGGAGTATATTGTTTTCACATAGACCCTTACGAAATTGTTTTTAATGGATTTTTTCAGTATTATTTGCATGCTATAAAATGGGAATAGGAAAATTGCATTTTAGGACCATTCCTTTTAGGGAATTTTCTATGGCCATTTCTTCTATATATTCCAATATTAATTAACATATAGTCAATATGATTTTAACCTTCCTACTTGACCTATGTAATATCTTTGATAACATTTCACCTTAGTTGAAACCTATAAGGAATGAAGATCCACTTCCTATCCTTAATCAAGGATGCATTAAAACCTTAAAAAATAGATTCTTAGCCTATTTCTACAAACTCTATCTTGTCTTGAACATTACACACAGAATATGCGGTGGATTAGTAGCATCAAATATAGTAATATATGTATGTTTTTATTCTATGTACCAATTCCAAATATATGAAAGAATATTATTTTCCTACTTAAATAGAATTAAACACTATAGATAAAACATAATAGTACATATATGAGAAAAAATATGTCACAAGTCAAAGAATAAAATCTCTTATATTTATTCTCCCATAACATGTTGGGAAACATATAAATATGGGCCTATAGTATGTGCCAACTAAGATTCAATTTAGAAAAAAAAAATTGGCACACATTAAATCCTACAAATAAGAAGCCATCTAAAGCCATGGGACCTTATCTAGCATCAAATTTTGAGGCTGTTCAATTTTGAGATTGAGCTTCTTGGGGATGATAACTCCCCAATTCAACATATTTATAGTAGGGGAAATTTTGTGAGCTAATGACACCCATGTATCTATCCATATAATTAGTTTTAAGCAACATCATTACCTTTGGGAAATTATAATATCTATTGACCTCTTTGGAGGAAATATCCCCACACAATGTTCTCACTATTCATTAATTGAATATTATGATAATAGATGTGGATTACGATCCATTTTAGTGCTTCCACATAAGGAAATGTTGTGTAACTTTATACATTTGAATTTGACCAAGCCTTTTTAATATTAGGGAGCACCTGATAATCCATCTCCCTCATAACAGGGTGAATGTGAGGTGTCAAATTCCGTTAATCCTTATACTATAACTTCATAAAAACAATTGGCCCCTTTTGATCCATATTG
>APFE031753205.1:131282-165010 GCA_000404065.3 Pinus taeda
CACGTTGGCGCAGGCCGTGGACTGTTTCCCTCTCTGAGGGTTTTAACCACGTCAAAATACTGGTGTATTGATCTGTGATATGTTTGTGAGTGGTGTCCTTTTGGTGTTCTGTCTGAGGAACTTACCCTGTATATTCCTACATTTACTATGATTGGAATCGTAATTATTGCATTGAGTGTGTATCTTATTATTGTGGTATTTCACTAACGTTCTTCACGCAACACCACATATATAATATTGTATGTGTGAGTGCCATGTGGACTAATTATTATTTTTGTATGCAGCCATGATCATTTGATGTTGAACTGCAAGGAATGCATTTGTAATTTGATTAGTAAGGAACCTTCTTGTCGTTAACGTAATGCTGAAACTTTTACAATCTATTTATGTGCTTCATGCTCTCTATTTGTTTCTATAAGCTCTATTACACTTACTCATTCCTCTAGGATACCTATATGTCTCTTGACAAGAGTAGTTTGCTTCAATGTCAACCATCAAGGGTCAAAGGATTGTAGGCCTTTGAGAGGATAAATGGAAAAGCCCCTAGACCAAATGGACATGTACCTATTTGGTTAATTAGATACGACCATCGATAACATATAAAGGGAAATCCTATATTAATATCAAGAGGGATATCACAAGAACATGTTTCATAACAGACTATGGGAGATGGCGAAGTTCTACCACAATTCTAAGTGATTATAGAGCCACTTCATTTGAGCCATTCGAGATACCCTCCACAAATGGTTCATGATGAAAAACCCATAGAGATATTGTCTCATAACCTTATATCACATCATCATCCTTTTAATCTTACCTGTGACCTTTGATGAATCTATCAGGTCGTGCGTTAGTGGACTTGAAATCCAGGTTTCTAGTCCACATTACCACAATGCATGACCAAGTGAATGAGATCACATGGTCAATGATGAAGAGTATGTGAGAGTAATAAGTGGAGGAGAGGAAGAACATGATGACATGTCCCATAATGTTTTATCGCTAGAAGTGCACAAGAGGTCACAAAAGAGAAATCACATGCTTACAAGTACTAGGTTGGCATGGTAGGGCTAGCGGCCTGGAGTTGGCCAAGATGATTTGGAGGTCATGCATTGGCTGACGAAAGAGCCAATTCCTATACAAAAAGGCTTATCGTAACGTTAGAAAGTGGAATACGGGACCCATTTTGACAGAAAATAATACACTAGATGATGGGAACATTTCTATCCCAAAGTCCATCTCCTAGATGTAGAAAGGCGATGTGTTCACGGTGAAGTTGGGATTACTCACCACTAGGTTTTCATGGAAAGAGAAAGGTCATCGATGTTATCAAATAAGAATGAGATCCTCTGGGACAACTGGGAGCATTGAACGTGTGGAGGTGTGGAGCCTTTGAGATGACATAAGATTGGAGGTCGGTCCCTAATTCTTCAATGACAAAGTCTATTTAAATGGCATAGGTTGATGCAATTTGGGATGTGGTGGTATGAATTTCAGCTCGACAAATTTTTCATTAGTACAAGGGTGAACCCAACCTAAAGGATTTTTTCCATGGAGCCATTTATGAGGGTGTAAGGTGCGAAGGGTAGGAGTAACAGAACCAGATAATGGAAGAAATGCCAAAAATTAATAACATGTCAATCAACTACGTGTATGTGTTTAAAGGCTCATTTCATGACCAAGTTGGAAGCTAACACATCGTTGCTAGGAGGCACTCAGAGGATGATGTAGACTTCCATGTTAGAATTATATGACAATATTGATGATGTGGTGCCTTCTAATTTTTTAGAGACTCAAATGGTTAGATCTGTGGTTTAGAGGTTGGAATGAAGTAGAGTCTTATATTTTTTAAATCGTCTTGATGAGATGGATGAATCAATGATGTCTATTTACAACTTTAAACTAGTTGAAAAGATAAAAAATTCAGACTCCATTTCCTTAATGACACCTTGGATCTTGGGCTAATCTAGCAACTAGCCTCCTCCCAAACTGTGATCCAAAGGGTTAGGAGGGGATGGTGTTATAATGTGGTACCAAATCATCCGACTTGAACACCTAGACTAATGGGATCTATCATGAGAAAATAAAGGTAGGGTTTTTGCGAGTTTCATATCGATTTCTAGAAAGTTAATAACATAAATGTTTAGCTGTTAAAACTTGATTTTATTGATTAATCTCAGACATCGTAGAAATGCTTACTTTCTGATTGAATAATGTAGTATGGTACTAAAAGCTGTGTGGACTAACATATTCTTCTAGCTATTTAGACACCTATAGTAATGTTAATAGCTTGATGATCAATTGATACTGGAATACTGATATGGCTTGTTTGTTACAACTAGTTTTCCATGGCAGATCCATAAAAGCAAGTTCATGGTCAAGATTATGCTTATTTCTTTAATAATATGTCTAAAAATTGTGCGTGAATGAAAAAACATTCTGAGAATTAAAGGAATGAGGACATGAATGGTGCAATATAACTCTCATCAATCACAACACATATATGAAGAGGTAAGGAGGAATGAAGAAGAAAAATCAATCAAATGAGGGGGAGGGGTAGACTCTCTCGACTGGATGGATACCTCAAGGAACCTAAGGGATCAGATGAAAATCTATAAAGAGGATAAAAAATGGTTGGTGAGAGCTTAGGAAAAAAGCTTAGGTGAATTCAATCATATTGCAAACACTGCCTAACTTGCAGAGGCAGAGGCAGGTTCTGAAACCTTCCAAGAGCATTTTCATACATCAAATGACATTTTTTGGGGGAGAAATATTTTTTTCCTAGAATAATTCATTATTTTCCTATTCTACACTCATATACCTTTCAAGCGACACAAGAATCACCTCAATCAGAGTCTATGTGAAAAATTTATTCCACTTGGAAGTTGATCTTCATCTTTTCACCACCATAATTTAAGACGATGCCACATCATCCCCAATAACTCATGTAAAAGGGTCTAGAAATTTGATTGTGATGAAGAATACTCTAGAAGATTCCATATTGTAACTTTGGTCAATATTTGAGGTATTCAAACCTAACCACTTCTAGGTTATTGAGTTTTGTTATAACTAGGCTACTTAGAGGAAAAGGGGTTCCATTCTTTTCATGCGAATTTCCTCTAGAGATGAGAAAAGATATCCGAGAGGGATAGGGGATAGAGAAGATATAGAGGATTCAAGCATTGTAGTAGCCCGTAGGATATAAGACATACTTCTTTGTACTTGAAACCATTTTATACTGTGAGAAAGAGAGCATAACAACCTCACCTATAGTTGAGTTTTATCCAAAAAGGGTTTCCTAGGTTATATCTTGTGTCAAATCGTGGTTTGTGAGTTACTATTTTGTTTTTCTCTATTTTCTGCATAATTTAATTTACATGCATACACAAATAACAATAATATTAAGATATGAAAATCTAAAGATAAATAAAAACCCTAATAGTTTAGGATTTTGGAATTTAAAACATTGTTTTATGAGATATGTTTTGACAAACTATCTAGTGGAACTATGGTTTGTTGGAAATGTGCTCAAATTGAATTGGTTTTTTAGATATTTTTTCAATTTTATATAAGTGTTAAGACTATTTTTAGTGATTTGACTCTGAGAGATAAATGAATGTGGTGATATATATGAAAAAAAATATTGCACATAAATTTGTTTTGGAATTTCTACTTATTATCCTATGAAAACATTTCAATTTTCCTATATGCATTGAACATTAAATTTTACATTATACAAAGCCTCACTTTATACTTTGAAATATATCTTTTATGAAAAAAAAGCTAGAGTAGGTTTCCTACATGCCTACATTCTTAAGGAATTTATCCTATCCAGCATATGTTTGAAATCTATGAAATGAACTTCCATATGGTATGGAATCAATAGTAATCTTAAATCTTCAAGGCATGATTTCATATTAAGTTACCCGATTAGCTAAGTTAATCAACAAATTTGTAATTTACCATTCCAACAACTTGCTAACTTACTTAACCATTCCAACAACTTACTAGCTTACTTGACTATATAGTTTTCAAACTAGACGAAAAGTCATTTTGGTTGGATTTTATGAAATTCCTTGCTTTTTTATTGTAAATTATGGGTGTGAAATATGTTTACTATTTGAGGAGATTTCATGTACATTTGTATCGAACAATATGGATAGTTAGTTAAATAATGATGGAGGGATATTCATAATTCATTAATTTTTTCATTTAGTGTGCTATAACATTGCATTTTTTCCTTAAGTTCTTCTAAAAGATATGAATTTCCATAGGCCTAGGTTTAAATTAGAAAGGAATATGTTAGTAAATGTCATATGAAATTCTACTTGTTAGGAAAGATTTGTGATTGTTATGTACTTTCATTGTAAATATCTGTTTTGAATTCATATATGTAAGTTGATCAATCCCTTTATCAGTAATTTAAATAAATATGATGAAATGACTCTTTTGCTATGGAACCACTAGGTAGTTTCTATATAGAAGGTGTGACTTTAATCTGTTTATTATTTAAAATATATGACTTCATAAAATATGATTTTTTGTGTACAAGAACCTTAAATTTAGGTGAACATATCCACTAAAAATATCAAATATAGAACAACTAAAGTATCTATAATTGCATTATAAAACAAAAAAAGGAAATAAACATTCAAACTCAAGTGTATGATGAAAGAACATGAACTAGATCTCTAGCACTTAATCCTGGAGGAGAATGAGAAGGAGGTTCATACTGGAAATAGAACTCAATGTGTGCTAACCTCTCATCAATATTCTCTAGGTAGAAATTTTGATTACGTTGCGTCCTTTCGACATCCTCCAAACTAGAAAAGATGTTTTATCTTTCAACCTACTTTTCCATGAAAATACTACCTAGCAAGGTTTGTATCCACTAATACAAAGTTTGGGCACATTAATAATTCTTCCTTCGTTCCCAAGTATCCCTCAGGTGAGGTATCCAAGTGGCAACATATTTTAGGATCTTTGAATCTGAGAAGGTTTTCCTGTCATGAATGACACATAAGTCTAAGCTGTGGATTTCATTCTAAGTATCAGGGGACACAAATACATGGTAATTATCACAACTTGATGTGCCTATTGTTGAGCTCTATTGTGACCCTAGGAAATGTAACCACGAGCCCCATTCCTACTACGCATATGATAGCATTACATCTTCAATAGATAAAATATGAACTCTTGGGATTTAGACACACAAAAGACAACACCAAGATAAAGATACTGCAAATTCCAAACTTGGCAAAACCCAAGAAACCAATTAATAATCAACCAAAGAAAAACAAGCATGGGAATTAAAGGGAAATTCAGCCTAAAACTAGCCTCCTAAGGAAAAGTAATAAAATAATGTTCAAATAATAAAATAATAATTATGAATTTTGGAAGGAAAAGAAGAAAACTATTTTCTTTTATTGTATTTTTTGCTTATCTCCTTATATGTTTACTGAAGTTTCAAATGTAGACTCTCCTTATTCCACATCTAACTAGTACCCATTATGCATACTTGTGAGAAGACCCACATTGATAAAAATTTAAAATACATTAAAACAATGTGTTCAAAGAATAGACTTATATCCAAAGAAGTAACTTAGATAAATCCCAAATTTATATTAAATGAAGAATTCATTACACAAGTGGGTAAGTAGATTCCTAATAGAAAGAGTACAATGATAAGAACCACTAAATATGTATAGAAAGTTGATATTTACCTGTATATTAAGCCATTATAGGAAGAGTCTTAATGAAATGATCCAAATAACACTAGGAAATTCATCTCTACTTGAATAAGAATTAAAGGAAAATAACTACGCCGAATTGTAAGGTGCCAAAGATGATTCATCTTTGTTGAATCTGGGAAAAATGATTCATTGTTTGTTAAATATGAAATTTACTTTCTTAAATGAATGAAAAGAATATACCAAATCTTCCCATATAACCATTTAGGTCTATAACACTTCTAAATAAGTGACCATGCTCTCAAAATCCACTCATATGTTTCATTTCTTAAAGAAGATACCAAATCCTCCTACAACCTTTTAGGTGGATAGCCCTTCTAAGTAAATGATCATGCTCTCAAAATTTGTTTAATTTCTGTTTGAATTTATTAATTAAAAATATATGATTTATATAATTTATAGTTGAAAGATAATTATAGTTTATTTAATATTACAATTTATATTCAACTTTACATAACTTCAATGGACAAAGTCACAATTTTGATGCGTGACTAGTAAAATGAAGTTATATAATTACATTTGTATTTGCTTTATTATTTAAAAGAAAAATAAGAAAAGTGAAGTGACTATAAAAGGAATGCTAAATAATTATAAACTTATGACGGAGGCGAATATAAAAATAATGCAAAGTATTACTAAAATTCTTTAGTTTAAATTTATTAAAATATATAAAAATAACGTGAAGCAACATAAAAACTCTACATCATTGCCATTACAATATACAATATTCTCCCTCTCCATAATTATTATATATTTTTAGAGACTATTATATATTTTAGATTTTTTAATTACTAGATGTATTTTAAAGATTGTAAGTTTGATTTATTCTTGATTTTTGTTGTTTAAAATGATTTTTTTTTGTTTAAAATGAATTTCTCGTTATATGTTTAAATTTGATTTTTGCTATTTAAAATGCATTATTATTTAAAATTAATTTTTGATCATTTATTTATATTTGATAATTGAAAAATTTGTGAGACACTAGTGTAGAGAGTTTTACAATTCAAACTTATGATTCCAACCAATTCCTACGCTGTATAGAACATACTGATATGTATAAATAAATTATGGCGTATACAATATAATCTAGGATATATTATAAAATAATTGTATAATTTGTGCTAAAATTATGAAATAATTGTAAATAATATGATAAATGGTTAAAATAAATACAAATAATATTTAAAAGAATAATTAATTGAAGATACGGTGTAAATATTTAACTAGGGAAAGAAAGTTATTTTATACAGTATGTTAACACCTAAATCCACCTTAGGCTGAAAGAAGGCAAAATTCAGGGTAACCACAAACCACGCCCAGTCTGGTAGCTAGCCCTACCAGAATAGGAGAGGGCTCTCTCTGAGTCACACTCAGTGGATAGATAAACAAAATGGCCTGAGATGACTTACAGTGAAATATTTATCTTAGGCTAGTAAGTGAATATGAATACAAGAAGTGATGTTTTTGAATGATTGTGCTTCTGGGATGGTATGGGACCAATGGACCTCAATGCACAGAGAACTTAATACAAAGGCATGGATTACTTCATGAGGCAAGATAGGCGGAAAGCCTAGCAATGTAGTTTAAGATAGTGCGGGATGGAGATATTGATTAAGAGGGTGAAAAGGGCATGGACAACATGAATCCTTTTCAACAGAAGAATGAACACTGAACATGAAATTTTCCCACAGGCACAGCAATAAAACTGAATTCTACCTTAGTTAACTTAGAAAATTTCACTGGAAATGAATATGAAATGAACTATGAAACATAACAAGATACATATGAAACATAAGAGACACATTTGCTACACTCACAACCACATGAATATCATGAAACAGAGCCACTGCCTTCGTTAATCCTCTGTAAAAAATATATAATGTAGAAACAAAGTGTCTTTCCCACAATCTCCCAGAAGTTACAAGCCAACCAACCCTTTGCAAATGGTTTGCATACAATATATGGAATTTTCAATGAAGAGATAGAATGCCCAAGGGTTGGGGAGTTACTCGAATCATTACAAAATGAAGGTGGAGAGCCAAACATCAGCTACAGGTGCAACGCCATAAACATGACAAATGGCTTGGGTGACCCTTTGCCTTCTTTTGAAACTTGGATAGATTCCCATCTGGAGTGAAAAATCGTTAAAAGCCACCTTTGGTGCCGAAAAAATGAAGTGTAGATGAGGGGGCCCACTTATGAAAAGTCGGGAAGCGAAATTTCGCGAAACAGAGGCATTTGGGCCTTTTTTCCTATATGCACCGCACCCTTTTCTGTATGCATTGCACCACTTTGAGGCCCGTTTTGAGGTACTTGAAGGAGTTCAAAATTTACCCAAGTGTGCTCGTTGGAAGTCTTGTCCTGTCTACTTTCAAACCCAAGTGGAATTTTTGAATTTGGAGCTCATTTTCCCCTCCAAATCTTCATTCTCCCAAGACTGCTTCCTATGTGTTAAAATAGGGGCAGTGAGACCATTTTTTGGGTGTTTTTGACCTCCTGGAGACTCAAATCATGCCCAAATTTCTTGCTCGAGTACTAGTAATCATGATTTTGCTTGCTAAATCCAAAAATGCAAACCATTTCTCATTTGGAGCTCCCAATCCTACGCGTCGCGCCGGTGGCGCGGTGCGTATAGAGAAAAAACCTGTGTTTGTGCCAAAAACTTTCCATGTGACCAAAATTGTCCCAAGTTTCTTGAAATTTGGGTTGGAGGTTCCTTATGAAATGTTATGTTGGGCCAACGAGGCTTTGACCAATATATGAAGTCGATCGAGCTCCATTTTCCTCTTTTTCTTCGTGATTTCCTTCCTCAATTTCACCTTCAAATTCCTGATTCGGTCCTTGCACAGTTTGTTTCGCGCCATGTAGTGGAAAGCCATGTGTCTCAGCAAGGCATGGTCCTTGTCGGCCTTGTTCAGCAGCCTCTAAGTGGACATTCACTTTCTCTAAAACATACTGCCGGTCCTCATTTCTTTGTTCCATAGGTCTACCTGTGCTACCATGATGTGTTGCCGGTTTTCCTTGATCAGTTGCAACTCTATCTCAGCTTGCTAATCCTCAAGTTCTTTGTTCCTCTACTCAAGGTATGTCATATTCCATTTGACCCTCCCATATTAGGCATGCCGGTAGGTAATGAAATAGAGTCCGGTGTAAGTGTGAAAGTAACACCAGCCAAAGTGACTTGAGCACCATGGAAATGTAGAACAAATAGGCGAGCCAACTCATGGTGAAATTGAACATTTGCAACCCTTTCACAAGACTCATAGCATGACTGAAACTGAAAATAGGACATAGCAAGAGGGTAGGCCTACAATTCTATAAGGGTGGTTGGTTCCTCTCTAACATGTTTGTCACTGTCATGAGGCCTCCGGGGTGCCTGTTCTCCCAAGGGAGAGTCACTTTGAGTTTCTACCTCATAGTCCGATGAATGCTCAGATGCTATGACTACTATGAAAAATACCCTGAAGACAAGATGAATGTTGTGTATGAACTGTGCTTGAACTGCTCTTCCTGGTGTTGTATTTCGATTTCTGCCACCAAGGGAAAAAACAAATGCAACAGGGATTGTTATGGATTGTTTGGAAGGGGAAACAATATTGAGGAATGACAATTATTGGGATAATTTTAATTAGGGAGAGGAGGGGAATTTTATATATGGGAATAAGGTTTAGGGTTTGGGATTAGTTATATAGGGTTGAGGAGAATTTAATAAGGGCTAGGGTTTTGGGATGTTGAATGTAATGTAGGATTGATCAACTTAGTGGGGGGGTAGGAAATAAGGCAACAAGGGAGAATGGGGGAGAAGGAGAGTCCTTGGTGACAAAATTGTGAGCTCGAAAACCCTGGCAGCAAATTTGTTTGTGTTGGGTATGAATTTTTGTTTCAACCTTTATCACCCTTACACCACCATCACTCAGCACAAAAATGGATGAAATATTAAGATGTTCACCCTACTTGGAAAATCCATGCAAATAGATGGAAATTTGAAGAAATTTCAATGAATTTCATGCCTTTTATCCCTGTGCATTGCGCCTCCCATGTGTGCCGCGCTAGTGTAAATTTACATCGGAAATTTTCTCCGAGTGCACCGTGCTCTCTCTATGCATTGCACCCTTTTCCAGGTGACGTTGGGAGGCCTTTCCGGTGTTCCAATTGGGTACAGGATAGCTCGTTGGAAAGTTCCTTGAGTCGACTTTCCAACCCAACTAGAATTGTGCAATTTGGAATTCATTTGCCCTACCAAAAATCAAATCTCCCAAGATTGGTCAAAATGTGCCAAATGAGGCTGCCTAAAGGCAGGGTGTTGTTGCAATCAACTTTTGGATGCCTTCCTCAACCCCAAATTTAGCTCATGATAGGTCTTCGGAAATCACTTTGTGTCTAGTTATCATTTGACTCATCAAGTAAGTCATTTGACCAACTAGGTTAGGACATAACTTGATTTTCCAAAGGTCACTTCATAGGTGCATCAATTCTCCCGAGACAATTGTATTTTTGACATTTCTCTAAAACCATGACACATGTGTAAAAAGTGAAGGAGTTGTTTCTTCCTTGGTCTGTTGTGGCCAAAAACCTCTCTTCGTTTTACCAAATTCATCTTTGATCGCTCAGAAAGATCATTTGAGTGAAACATATCCTGATGTGTGGGACAAGGGATTTACCTAAATGAAGTGAAATGAAGGGGATAGGGGGCTTCTAAATTCTTGAGAAAACTTAGGGAAGTGGGGAGGGATGTTATAAAGTAGGGAAAAGTGAAATCTCAAAAATTGAGTGAGGGGAAGGGGTTCAAAACGGCAAAACACAGGTCCAACCTAGAAAATTGCCACGTTGTAGCAAGAAACTAGGGTTTGTGCGAAAATGAGGAATTTGGGGGATTTTAGTGATGGAAAGTGTTTAATAAGGTACATTATGGATAGGGGAAGGTGTTTGAATATTAGGATACAAGTTTTTCCGATGATTTGACCATCCAAGAAAAATTAGCTTCGAAACCCTAGGAGAGGGAAATGAACCTTGCCTAGGCACAACTGAAGCATGAACACGGTGTAGAATGACCCAGTGGAATTTTGACATGATGATGACAACCCTTTGAATGATGGTACACTGAGTATGAGTGGTGACATGGAATGCCATTTGGACAACTTTGACAAGGGTGAAATCAAACCCTAGACCTAATGCCTAGTGATCAAATTTTGCTTGAAGACTCACTGAAATGAAAAAATTTGGCTTTGACACATTAAAATCACTTTGTAAGAGCATGTTTGATCACTAGAAGAAGGCTGCAAAGACTGACACTAACACAATATAGTTACAAAACTAATGTGAGACTAATGTTCGTGTGTCAAACTAATGCAAAATACAAAAACAATTAAAAAGATTACTTTTAATATCATCCATGCAAACGATTACATTTAGTCTTGCTGCTAATAATGTTGGTTTAAATATAGATTAAAAGATCAACTAATAACCATATACTCTCTCAAAGATAATAATTTTGGTTTAAATATAGATTAAAATATCTACCGATAACAATATACTTTCTAAGACAATAATATTGGTTTGAATATAGATAAAAAATACCAACTCATAAACATATATTCTATATGGAAATATAAAAATAATGTCAAAAACTCTTGAAATATCAATTCATAGCCATATACTCTCCGGAAACTGATGCCGGGATATATAAAAATACTACCAAAACCATATTTGAGTTTAAAAACATGATTACAATATATTACCATATACTGATTATAACATATTGGAGTATACTCTTTTGATCATAATTAATTAAATGTATATTAGAGTATACTATGTTGATTATAATATAAAAATAATGCTCGTATTCTGTTAGTTAATACACTGTGCTAATTTGTAGGCGTAACTATTTTGCAACTATTTTATCTCCGGCGTTGTAAATATGACGTTGTATTGCAGTTTTGAGGTCAATTAACGGATTCTCCACTTGATATGGCGTTGAGAAAATTGATGTTTTTAAGTGTAATGCACATTCAATAATTAGAAAAAAGAAAAAAAAACTCAATCCATTTATGTTGGACAACTTTTCTTTGAACTGCGTAATCTACTTGTAAATTGTTCATTCAGTCACTCGTCTATCACATGCTAGAGAGCGTCGGCTATGTTGTACAAAACCCAGTACATGCGTAAATAATTACATATAAACAATGGCAATGATAGACTATTGAACGACGTTGTTCTAAAACCAGTCGAACTAAAGTAGCAGATCATAAAATATCCTAAAATCTAACACATAGCAGTGAAGTAAAATCTAACACATAGCAGTGAAGTAGATTTAGATAAGAAGATATCCTGAAATCAAATCTAAGAGATAGAAGTGAAGTCAATTGAATCATTTGTGGATTTAACGGATAGCAGCGAAGTCAATTGGATTTAACCAATAAGAGTGAAGAGGTCCATTGGATTTCTCGATTTGGATTTTTCTTACTGAATGCGAATTTATATAGAAAGTGTGACTTTAATTTGTTTATTATTCAAAATATATGACTTGGTAAAATATGATTTTTGATGTACAAGAACCTTCAATTTCGGTGAATATATTCACCAAAAATCTCAAGTATAGAAATTACACTTTAAAAGTATAGGCTATTTATTATAATTGTAGAATTGTTATGTAACCATCGAGCTATTGATGCATAATTCTTGTAGATTTTAATCTGTTTATAATTCAAAAATATATGATCAAGGTAGGTGAATTTTTGGTATATCAAAATCCTATATTTAGATGGACACATTCACCAAAAAATTAAAGATATATGTGTTGTATTTAAAAGATATAGGTAAATGAAACTATTAATAATTTTATTTCTATAATCAAATAAATGCCTGATCAGCTTGGTGCTATTGGTGAAAAGATTTCAAGTTGTGATCTAATAACAATTACATTGAATGGGATATGTTGAAGGTGTTGGACCCACCAACATTGAGGGGATCTCACTGATATGAAGTACCGATTAGACTTCACACCATTTGGTGTAGGAGTCCCATCTGGAATAGGACTCAGTGGTCGATGCAGTGGATTTTAATGATGTGCCTTGACTGCAATAATGCATAGAATGATGTATGGTGAATCTGGTGGGAAAAAGTGTGTGACTCTATAGAAAGCCAAGTGCAATGCATAGAGGTTATAACATAGGAAGGGAAAATCAGTGAGTCGCTTAGAATTCTGTAATAGTATGAATCTTGAAGGAAACACTTGATAATAATGACATCACAAGCTAATTTGTGAAATATTTCACAAGATAACAATGAAGAAATTAAAAAATAACATACATTCAACAAGATTCATACCAATGCAAACAAAATAGTACATAAGCATAAGAGTAAGTTAAATAACATACATTGCAAAAATAACAAGAATATTCCTACTATATTTAGAACATATGAATGAAAATTTGTCGGCTCTGATCTTTTATTAAGTGAAATTTTCAATCATACATATACCATTGATGGACCACTAGCCTCAATAGTGGAACATGAAGTCAACACCTACTCCTCTAAAGAAAGATACTCCCTCTATGCTACTGAGAAGGCAAGGCTCTCTCAAACTCCCAAGCTCCTAATTCTAAGCCTAAGCCTAGCCAAAAGCTTAGTTCCCCCCAAAAAATCCTTTTACATGAGTTATGAGGGTATATTTATAACAAGAGAGGGTGACTCTTCAGCTTCCCTTTGTGACTCTTTGACTTTCCTCATGACTCTTCAACTTCTTTACAAAATGACTCATTATATTCATTACATCATGAATCTTCACATTCCAGTAGTGACACTTGGAATTCCACTTACAAAATAGTATTACAATTTTCTCATACCCATATAAGACAAAATTGGGTAGAGCCAACTAGACATCCTAATAAGAAAAAACCATTAAGATTGAGTTTGGAGAAACTTTCTCTCAACAACTTCCACTCGATGTTTCTTAGTTATATAGTGGTGCCAAGCTTTGTGATGTGCGATGACATCCCCAAACTGTGTGATGGGGTCAAGCTAGAAGCAAACTCTACCCTCCATGGCATCTGGGTACACTGAGTTGGAATTAGTTTATGTTTCCTTATTGATCAGGAGTAATATTGTGTTGATTAGACAGAGCCACTAATGTACTTATGCATATTCTATATGTTTACTTAAATATCTTCCTTGATGGTTACCTGTCTCAACTATTCCAAGTATTCTTCAATCTCTTGCTTGACCTTATTCATGTGCTTGATCTCTGTGAGTGAACCAACTGATGGGATCCTGTAAGACTTCACCAAGAATTCCAGGTTGTTATACAAATGTGCATATGAGTCCCGAGTGTTGGAAATGAATGAGGCGAGTTGTTTGTTATTATCGATAAGAATCCAAACCTTTTCCTTCTCCAATTCTGCCTCTTTCTTTGTTTTCTTTCCCAATTCAAGAAATTATCCTTTGTATTTCATTGACCATTCATGCACAACAATGATGGAAGCTTGTCCATTCCTGAGAGTTTTAACAAAATCTTTACACATCTGTTGCAAGCCATGCAGGTGGACAACTACCTTTCTACACGGTAATAAGGTCCTCATAAATACTTTGTATGGTCTCTCGCAGTGTTTATACTTCACCAAGTATCAATGCCTTCAGCTCTTCTAGATGGACTTGTGTGGAAGCACCATTTTGTACTTGTGATTGGAGTTCTTCAACCTCTTGCCTGGAAGCCTTCAATTTCTTTGTTAGTTTCTTGTTCTTAGCCAACAAGTAGTATGTATTTGATTTTGAAGCACCTGCAAAGGGAAAGTTGGCTACAGCAATGGAACCTGGATTTCTTCTTGTGTTTGTCACAATCATCCTTTCTCTGATGAACGCAAACGATGCGAGGTCGTCCATAAAATTTTTCTTCTTTTCTTGAACAATATTTTTCTGAAGTTTGTCATACATAAGATTGTACATATCCATAACTGGACCATCATCGAGAGGAACAATTTCCTCTTCCTCTCTTGGATCTTGCTCTACTGGAGGACGGGGAGACTGGATGGAATTTTTTTATGGAAATAACACTTGTATTTCTCATGGTTCCTGTCATGATCACCCTTTCTCTGATAAACGTAGAAGATGCGAGGTCATCCAAAAAATGTTTCTTCCTTTCTTATAAAATATTTTTCTAAAGTTCGCCATAGGTCAAATTGTGTGTATCCATAACCAGACCATCATCGAGAGGAAAAATTTCCTCTTCCTTACTTGGAGATTGATCTGCTGGAGGATGAGGATACTGAATGGTGACCTACTATGTACTTGGCATCAGGTTGACATCTTGGTCCTGCAGCTCCGATTCCTCCATGACTTGAATTTTGATCAAATCTTATCTCTTGACAGAGCTCTTTGTCCTGCACCTATTTTATCTCCTCCTTTGAATATCAATTACATTCTCACTCTTTAGCTTGTCCTTGCATTGTTTCTGTAGATCTTTACTATGCTCTTCACCTTTCTTCTTATTCTTGCTTCTTCTTCTCTTCTTCCTCTTTCCTCCTATACTCTTGTTCTTCCCTCTTCTTCCATTCTACTTATTGCATCCTCTGTTTCCTCCTTTCCTCTACCGCTAAAGATGTTTTCATAATAATTGGATCTTCTTTCATCTTACGACTTCACTCTCCCCTTGGATTGTGCACAAGCTTCCTCTTTCCCTTCTCTCACACTCGGTTGCATTCTCCTCCTAGTGTTGCCTTTAGAGTAGCTTGCTATTGCAGAGTAATCTGTGAAGCTCTTGCAAAATTGATCGACTCACAGGACTAGAAGGCATTGTAAGAATTCCTCCATCCATCATCGTCCATCAGTGAAAGGTCCTGCATATCCACTGAAAATGGATCCTCACACAATCGTATTTGAAAATATTCCTCGGATCGTACGGATTGAAATCTTGAGTACTGAATGAAAATTTCTCTATTTCCTTCCCTTCAGTATCAGAAACCTTCAATTTCTTGATCTCGTACAATCTAATCTGCAAAGGAAGGATAGGGCAAGGTGTTTTCTTCTTCCTATGCATATCTCCTAATAACCCCATGGAGAGATGATACACAACTTCTTGCATGACTAACTTATCACTGGCATACCTTGGTAAAAGACGCACAAACATTTCTCCACCGATTACCCTGAGGAAAGTGCCATCTAGTGAGGCAAACTAATCTATTGTCTATGATACTGCTTCCATTGGCCCATGTGACATGCGAGGTGGCTCTTGCTCAAAGATGATCTTGTACAATAGAATGAGGAAGTGATCAATTGTTTTCCCCATTACTCTTTTATGGTTGCACTCTCAAAGTAGCTTGCAATAAACATACACTGCAGGAGCACGTGGTGTCCAAGTCCAATTCATGTCAGGGACTACGTTGTGTGCGTGGATTGCATCCACTAGATATGAAAACATATAAAATCTAGCTTGCTTGCCCTTAGGAAGACTTCAGGTGTTAGATAGATGGACATGCAGCTGCTGAGCCAACAAATATGACCAGTTGAGTGGTATACCTTCATTCATAACCTAGTCTAATTAGAAATCCCACCCTTCAGAAAAGGTCTTGGTGCTCTTTTGACCATAGATTCTGAAACATAGGATGATAAAAAAATGATAGGACCTCCTAAGATATCTTGCCTTGTATGTGTTGGTGGGTTTCTAACATAACTTTGTTGGATCTTTCGCCCAACCTTTATCAACTCCTCCGTGCTCAAGTAGCTAGTTTTCTCATAAAAGTTTGAATCCATGAGATATTCTAGTTCAGGTAAATGAAACATGAGATGATAGCTTGCTGCCAAAAAAGAAGAAAGCCTCTCTCCGCTGGAACTTCCAAGAGTCATATTATTTTCATTTGTATGAGATAGTATCGAGCTAATAACACCTTCACATGGGAATGATGGGTAGCTGCATTAAACCATGTGTAATATCAACTCCTAGACATTGACATACACCTGTGGGTCTTCCAGATCTGCTCTGAAGTTTATTGCTGAGAAAATTTCATTCAGCTTTTTGCATGTGACATCTGATTCCTTTTTTACAAAAGTTGAGTGTCTGACTATACTGGAAAGTAAATTGGCATACTCTCAATTGGCTCCCTTATGCTTCTCTCTGTGGTATCCTTTGAAGTAGTTCTCTTGGGTGCCATGATAACAGTGACTGATATAGAGAAGTGCTCCACGCTTGCAATAACTAGAAAAAGGTCGCAAACTCCATCAACGACTATTTGATCTCCTTGGGAATGCTCTATATCCAAGATTGAATGCACAAATGAGCTCTAGTGCCATATATTAAATAGACCTAGATCGGTTAGATTTTATGACATGCATGCCTAAATTCAAGGAAAAAATGACACTTGGTGGAAAGATCCAAAAATAGTAAGTGTACCACCTTTAGGAAACTAATTAATTAATCCCTATTTTCTAGGGAATATTTTTAGCTTTTTCTTTTTTAGGAAACTTTTATGCACACTACCAAGAAGAACTGCATAATTCCTGAGGATTGGGAAACTTATTGATTCAGTGCATTGCGCAGTTTCTGAGCTGAAGGGATGATTTGTATAATTTCCATAAAAAAAGTTGTGCCGCCATCTAACATTGCACAATTTCCATGCTTAAGGCTAGCCTTCCAAGAAGAATTGCAAGGCAAGCTTGCTTTCCAAGATTGTGTAGTTTCTAGAGGCAAGCCCAACATTGTTTCAAGGTCAAGTCAAAAGCTTGCTTGTGGTTGAAAAAGTTTAGATTAAGGTCAAAACAAAGAATCACAAGCATAGAATAAAAATAAAAGTCTTTAACATACCATGAATACTTGACGATCGTAGAAGATAAGCTCCTATGGATAGAAGGAAGGCTCTAAAATCAAAGCATGGGAAAATTTTTGGAGAGGTGTTGTAGAAACTTCAACAGGATGTTCAATGCTTATCATTTGTTTGTCACTGGAATTTCAGCTCAGAAAAAATCTCCTACTTTTTATGAATTAAGAAGTATTCTCTTGCAAGAAGAAGAGAGAAGGAAGAATATCAATGGCAGATCAAAAAGTTTAGATTTGGCATTGGTGACAAAAAAAAGCATCGATACCTTGAAATTCTATGGGAAAAGAACAAAGGAGGAAAGCCATATCTAAAACCACATCAAGGAACAATACCACCAAGGATAAATGCATATATGAAGAGGAACGATGCATGCTTCTACTATGGTAATTTTGGACACTTTGCTAAACACTTCAATAAAAAGAAATTTGATGAGTTTGACCATAAAAAGAATTCAAGCAAGTTTATTGATCAAGAAGCTACAGTTAGTGATAACTTCAATAATAAAATTATTCATTTTAGAAGATTCATTATCGACATAAGCTAATGATGATAATGTATTTTTTATTGACTTTGGTTCATCAATTCATATGACATGCAAAAACGAGTGGTTTGATACCTATTATGAAAATAATAATGGTAGCCACATCTATTTAGGCGATAATAGATCGCATGAAATCAAAGGTTATCGTTATGTATGTGTAACCTTAGCAAATGGCCATGTAAGACAAATACAAAATGTGATGTATGTTGTTGGAATCAAGAAGAATCTAAATTTTATGTCGACTATTGCAAATTAGAATCTCAAAGTTGAATTTCTTAAGTCACATTGTATTGTCAAGCATATACATGATAAATACAACATAATATAAATATGAGTGTGAATGGGAGCCTTATAAAATATTGATGTGACCAAAAAAAGTCATCGTGTGTTGGCATCCACTACAATGACAACAAAAACTCTTTGGTATCAAAGGTATGGCCACCTTAACTGTCATGACTTGTTGCTACTACAGAAAGAAATAATGGTAGAGGGACTTCGATTGTTGAATAATGCATATTCGTCATGTGAAGGGTATGCTTTAGGGAATATGCATATGGAAAAGTTCCCTACTCATGCAAATAAAAAAAAGGATATTATTGAACTTATGCATAGACATGTGTGTGGGCATATGCAGACTAGATCCTTAGGAGGAGCATATTATTTCTTAATGTTTGTTGATGACTACACAAACTATAATTAGGTTTATATAATGAGAAAGATAAGTGATGTATTTGAATATTCAAAGATTTTAAAAACCTGGCTGAGAAGCAAACATGCAAATAAATCAAGATCCTGCGATATGATCAAGGGTGATAGTATAAATTAGGAGAATTTGTCAAATACTACAAAGGCCATGGAATTGTACAATAATACACAATGCCACATACTCCACAATAGAATGGAGTAGCCAAAAGGAATAACAAAATCTTAGTACAATGTGCAAGGAACATGATGAAAGGTAAAAATCTTACCAATGCTTTTTGGGAAGAAGCTATTAGTACTTATGTTTATTTAAAAAATGTAAGTCCAAGAAAAAGTTTAAATAATAAGACTCCATTTTGAGCACTTTACGGCTATAAAGCAACAGTAAGTCATTTAAGAATATTTGGATGTAAATCATTTGCTCATGTTCCAAAATAAAATAGGATAAAAATTGTTCCCAGAGCTATTAAGTGTATTTCCATTGGATATTTTTTTTATCATAAATCATATAAGATGTTTGATCCTTATAAAGTTTTTGCAGGCATAGATGTTTTGTTTCATGAACATGCAGATGAAGGCCATAGGGAGGATAATTATGATGCATGGCATTTTCATATGATTGTGACAAATTTACAGAAAATGTTGATAAGAAATAGGAGCAAAAACAAGAGGAAGAATCTAGTGATATTCACATCTGAAGTAGTGAGAGCACACCTTTAGGAGGAAAACAATCACCACAAAGTAGAAGAAAGGATGAAATAAAATGAACAACCAAGAAGGTCCTCACGCCAAATTCAGCCACTAGTAAGGTATAAAGACTATGCCTTGATGAGTAAAGTAACAAATGTATTAGAGCCTTTAAACTTTAAGGAAGTGAATGAACATGCAAAATAGAGAAATGGAATGAAGGAAGATTGTGATTCTATTATAAAAAATGATATATGGGAATTGACAAAATTACCTAAAGATAAAGCTCCCATAGGATCACAATGGTTGTTCAAAACTAAATTTAATGTTGATGGAACTATTGATAAATATAAAGCTAGACTTGTAGCATATGGTTATTCACAAAAAAAGGGATAAATTATAAAAAAAAGTTGCACCTGTAACTAAAATGAACACAATTAGAATGATGATTGCATTAGAAACTAATCATAATTGGGATCTAAATCAGTTAGATGTCAAATCATCATTTCTGAATGGATAATTGAAAGAAGAAATCTATCTTTTTCAAATAGAAGGTTTTTTAAAACAGGGAGAAGAGAATTTTGTTTTCAAGTTAAATAAAGCATTATATGGAGTCGATCGGGAACCTAGGTTTTTGTATATGAATATTGATAAATTCTTCTCTCAATAGGGTTTTATTCAAAGCAAAGGAAATCCAATTCTCTATATCAAGAGGCATGAAAAAGGACATATTGTTTTTAATTTTGTATATGTTGATGGTCTTATCATAACAAGAAGTGCTACTAAGGTAATTGAAAGTATAAAAAGTAGTCTGTCACAAGAATTTGAAATGAATGATCTTAGAGAGATGCATTATTGTTTAGGCCTTGGAGTTTGGAGAGATAATGGTAGAATATTTGTCACAAAAAGAAAATATATAGATGAATTAATCAAGATATTCAATATGAATGGATGTAAAGCAATATCTAGACCACTGGAACAAAATGTTAAACTTAATAGTGATGATAAAACAAAAGAAGCGGATGGCACATTATTTAGACAATTGGTGGGAATTTTGAATTACTTAACTACAACTAAACTAGATCTTACATATTCAGTCAACATATTCAGTCATTTTATGGCTAATCCACGTGAAAGTCATTGGAAAGCAGGAAAGAGAGTCCTTCGATATTTGAAGGAGACTAGAAAACATGGTATTGAATATACTAATGATTTGAATGTTGAGTTGAAATGGTATTCAAATTATGATTGCACAGGAGATCCAAATGACAGGAAGTCCACCTCTGGCTATGCATTTCGTATTGGATCTAGTATTGTGTCATGGAGTAGCATGAAACAACCAACTATTTCTTTTTCTTCCACTGGAGTAGAGTATAAGGCCCTTTGTAATGCAACCTGTGAAGAAATTTAGTTAAGAATAATTCTTGAAGATATGGGAGAAAAAAGGAAGGACCAATAATTATCAAGTGTGACAATCAGAACTCTATAAAATTGGCAAACAACCCAGTCTATCATGGAAGATCAAAGCACATTGAGATGCAACATCATTTTGTACGAGAAAAGATACAGTAAAAGGAAATTAATTTGATATATTGTAATACAAATGATATTGTGGTAGACATATTTACTAAGACTTTAGGAAAATACAAGTTCTTGTTAAGTAGAGACAAGTTCAGTGTGATAAATAATTCATTTCTCCATTAAGGGGGAGACTTGGAGTTAATGTAGAAATAGAACATTATGGATGATGTAGAACTCATGTGAATATTGTGGATTGTGTAAAACTCATGCCTTGATTATTCTATAGTGTGTAGAACTAGGGCCTTGAATGTTTAAGAGTATAATAAACTCATTGTGTTCAATATGAGTGAATTGCGGTTAAGTACATGAATCAGTTACAATTGAATACATGTTATTTTCCTTGATAAGGAAACTTAGTCATGTATTGTGCAATAAATTTTGGGCATTGGCGTGGATAAATAAAATATCTTGTGTGTTTCATCATATTTCTATTTTGGATTTTTTTAAGTAGTTTTACATCCAGTGTACATGGAGGTAAAGATATTGTCTAATCCTTAATGCTTAGCCATATCAAAAATTATATAACAAATGTGATCATTCTCTACTACTTGATCTTATATCCTTTGCTACAAGAATTTTGTATTGGTTGTACATGGAGGTAAATGTATTGTCTTAATCCTTAATGCTTAGTTATATTCAAAATTATATAACTACACAATTTTTACTGGTCTTATTTATTATGCACGTGCATAGGAAAATTATGAATGTAGTCTTGTAGAAACAATAAAAATAGTTATTGAAATTTGCGTTTGCTGGATTCAACATTTTGTCAATAACATTTCAAATACTCACTTTACTAAGTCAATACATTTATTCATTAGCATGATAAGTGATCATTCTATACTATTGGATCTTACATCCTTTACTACACCAGTATTACATCGGGTGTACATGGAGGTTAAGGTATTTTCTTAATCTTGAATGCTTTGTCATATTCACTACACAGTTTGTACCAATCTTTCTTTACGAAAATTTCATTTATTCCTGAGTTATGATCATCCAACATCACCAGCTTTTAATAGGAGAACCTATAGACGATAAAGTAACTCATTCAAATAGTAGTTACACTAATGTTGATCTTCTGTTATAGGAATTTAATTTCCTTTACATCAATTATACATCAAGATATTTCATAAGCAGTAGGTTAGTGCATTATTAAAATTTTCTTTACATCAAGATATTTTAAAAATAGTAAGTATTAGGTTAGTACATTATTAAATAATGTAAGGATTGGTTTCCTCAATGATTACATTGAGATTAAACATCCCGTGTGAGAAAATGTACCAACTTATTTATCTTAGTTTAGTTTAGTTTAGGGTGAGTAGAGTCTGATTTTATTTATTTTCTAATAATTTTGTTTTATACTATTAGTTTTAAAATAATGAGTTTTAATATTATAAAGAGTTTATAATATTAGAGTTTATAATGTTGATATAGGTTTATTTGTGTAGTTGTGTATTATTTATTAATGTGGTTGTGAATGTGTTTGATATATACACTTAGATTTAATAATAAATGTGGTTGTGGTAGTATACACATTATACAATAGGAGTTGTCTAATCATTATAATTCTTAGAGTTTTTGGTCAGAATCTAACAAATGTTTTTGATCAAATCTTTATTTTGTTGTTAATAATGAGTTTTTCACTTGAAAATTTAATTTACAGGGGCACTTATAATGTGGAGAATTAATAACTCAAGCTTGTGATTTGAAAAAATCTCTACTAAGAAAATTAGACCTGAAAATATGCCCAAAGAAAATATGCCAAAAGATTTTAATAAATAGCCTTGGTAAATTATAAAATAGATTGCAAATCAAAATTAAAAAAAATTGATTAAAATAATCGCAAATAATATTAAAACAAATGATTGATTTAAGATAAGGTGCAAAAATTTAATTGTAAATCAAAATTATAAAATATTTGATTAAAAGAATTGCAAATAATGTTAAAACAAATAATTGATTTAAGATCAGGTGCAAACATTTAATTGGGGGAGAAAAAGTGTTTTTATACAAGATAAATATAAAAATAATGTGAAACTAGTGCTTGTGTGTCAAACTAATGCCGAAAAAATGATTAAAACGATTATCTAGGTATACGTCCTGCAACCGATCACTATAACTATAGTCCGTGCTACTAAAAATGTTGGTTTAAATATAGAAAAAAGTATCAACGAATAGCCATATACTCTCTAGATAATAATATTGGTTTAAATATAGATTAAAAGTACAAACTGATAGTTTCAAGCAACAACAGCTCAATTGGTGATTGAACTAATGTGAAATCTGTGAAAACTCAAAGATCCAAGGTTCAAATTCCTCTCTTTGCGACCCGGTTTAAGGATAGGAGATCTGTGAAAATGGAAATATCCAAGGTTCAAATCCCCAGATTGGTGATCGAAGTAATGTGAAATCTGTGAAAACTAAAGTATCCAAGGTTCAAATGAAATTTGTGAAAATTGAAAGATCCAAGGTTAAACTCCCTCTCTTTGTGAGCCGATTTAAGAAGAGGAGATTTATGAAAACTCAAGGTTCAAATCCCCCTCTTTATGGCTGGGTTTAAGGAGAGAATAATAGTTCATAGACCCCAGAGTTTTACTAGTATTTATGTGTCAGGTAGTTTTACTAGTAGTTACGTTTCTATATTCCTCTGGGATACAACCAAACAAAAAAAACCAACCGTGTTCCTAAAAAAAAAATTATACCAGCTGATAACCTAGGTAGGCTATCTTCTGTATGAGACTATAAAAATAATGTCAAAGCTCTTGAAATATCCACTCATAGTCATAACATATACACTCTAGGACCGGATATGTACAAATACTACCAAAATCATATTTGAGTTTAAATAGATGCCATGATATATAAAACTATCATTTGTGCCAAGAAGTGCAAAGGGCACGCCGATAGCATTTTGGATGTTTTTACCCTTCGAATATATATACAATAACATTTGAAATAAAAAGGTTTTTAATGTACCATTGGATGTTGGGGATCGACTCATTGAACGAGCTCAGAGTTGGGCTGGTCGAATGAGTTCAAAGGTAAGGTATCTCTTCAAAGCTCTGCCTTGAGGCGTCGGAATATGTGGGATGCCGTTTTATAAAAAAGGGCCATATATTGATGACGATAAGCATGACCCTCTGTATCAACAAGAGCTCCTTGTTGCTATCTTTGTTTTTGTTGGTTCTAATACTTATCTTGCATCTACAAAACGAAGGTATGATGGTTAAAGTGGGGGAACTTGACTTAACTATTGATTTGAAACTGAAGTTGGAAGATTTGAGGATAAAACTGACCTCACCCGCAACCTCGTTCTCCTAGTCGTTGATGATTGACTCTAGGATTACATGTTGGAATTTTGGCACTGATTTAGAGTTATGGCACAACTATTGTCCTTGATGGCAACTCTCTTTGGTAACAGATCTCAGTTCAGGCACTCAGAAAGAAGAAAAAGACATATATGCAGGTTCACTTTAATGAAGCCGCGTATACACGCGGGTTGGATGTTCCCAAGGCGCGTATGCGTATACACGCACTTTCATGCAAGTCAAAGCGCGTATATGTGGGAGAACTTATTTTTGGTTTGTTGTATTTAGTCCTTGGTATTTGAACTTATGGCTTTGGACCATGGTATTTCGTCATAAGTGTTGATCCCAAGTATTGGGTTCATGGTATTGGGTTATTATGGTTTTGGACCGTGGTATTGTGAAAGGCCTAAGGCTATAAAAGAGGAATGAGATCATTTGGAAAATGGGATCTGAATTATGAATGAATATCTGATAAAGTGCTAGATCTCAAATACTGGTAATTGGGTTATGGTGCAAATCTGGGTCATAATCTTTAAGCTTGAATGATAGTATCTCTGTATGATTTTGATCTATTATATGTGGCGCTTGCTTGATCTATAAAACTGATAATCTAGGTTAATTAGTGTTTGAATATCTGAAAGAGCGAATTATCCTTTATAGATCTGTATGCAGGTTCAGTGAAGTGAAGGCGCGTATACACGTTGGTTGAGTGAATGAAAACAATGTATACGCAGGTTGCTCCAAACACAGGAGTGAATGCACGCACATTGCAGGTTATTGAAATAGCATACATCTTTTGAGTTGTGATCTAACTGCTTCTGTTTACTGTTGCAGTGTTTTGGGTTCAGATTTTGGTGTGTTGTTACTGTTACTGTGTTTTGGGTACAACTGCCAGAGAAGTATCTACTTGATCTAGATCTAATTGGTGAAAAGGAGATTGTTTGAAATTCTTGATGATTTATTGATGTTCATGGATCCAGTCTAAAAATTTATGAAACGTGGTCCCTGGAAGAAAGAGAAGGTTGTAGCCTTCTATAGGCCAGCACCTATGTACTAGTATCTTGGCTAGTGCAAGAGCTAAAGGGGGTTGTAACTCCCTTCTAGGAGAAGCTAGAGAATGAGAGAGGGTTGTAGCTCTCTATAAGTTGCAGCCTGCGTACTGGTAAAGGATTGCACCAGTACATTGTAAAAGAAGTTTTTAATTTAAAAGAAGATAGAGACGAATTGTAGCAGGTGGTTTTCACCCACATTGGGTTTCCACCTTATATCTTGTGTTCTTGTGTGTGATTGTCTTTTTGCTCTGTTTTACTGTTTCTGGTTATTGTTTATTTGATTCTAAAACACAGATTAACAATCATCATCAGAAAGATAAAGTAAATTAGAAGTTTTCTTTGTATACGCGGGTCTCCTTCTACATAGTTGCGTATATACCCGGGTTTAATTAACTGAAGTAGTGTATATCATTTGTTTTTTAAAAGGAATATTTGACTTGATAATATTGATTCACCGCCCCCTCTTAGTATTATTTCCAACAATTGGTATGAGAGCCGGTCCTTCAGAAGAAGCTTGATCGCTTGAAGGAAGATATTTCATCATGAGCAACTACGAGAGGGAAGCATGAATCAGACCACCAATTTTTGATGGGACGAACTTCGTATATTGGAAGGTAAGACTTACTGCCTATCTTCAATCTCTTGGTACAGAAGTCTGGGATATCATAGATACAGGGTATACTTTTCCATCAACAATTCCTATAGATCTGACTGAGAGGAAGAAATATGAAACAAATGCAAAGGCAGTCAATACTCTATTAGGATGTCTATCTCAATTAGAATTTGTCAAGGTTATGCAGTATAAATCCGCAAAAGAAATATGGGACAAGATTGTACTAAGCTATGAAGGAGATGATTAGGTAAAACGAGCAAAACTTCAAACCCTCAAAATTCAATATGAAAATATCAGAATGCATAATGATGGAAGTGTGGCTAATTATGTCCTTCGTGTGGGTGAGATTGTTAATTGTATGAAAAACTTGGGTGAAGAAATAAAAGAGGTTGAATCTAAAGTTTCTGCAATAGAAGAAAAGGATAATCTACGAAACCTTACAATGTCACAGCTTCACGGGATTCTAACTGCTTATGAAATGAGGAAAGGAGGACCATCAGACAGGAGAGAAGTGGCTTTCAAGGCTTCAGGCAATGGAGACTACTAAGAAGAGGAAGAAGAATCAAAATTTGTCAGAAACCTTCAACGGGGTACTGGAAGGTTCAGAGGTAAGTTACCTTTCAAATGCTTTGGCTGTGGGAGAGTCGGTCACTATGCTGCCAAATGTCCTCATAAGGATAAAACTGACAAAGGGAAGGAACCTATTAGATGGAACAAGAAACAGAATGTAACTAAGAAAAGTTACTACACTCATGAAGATAGTGATGGTATTTCAAATAGTGATGAAGATGAATGAGGTAATAACTATAAACTTTTAATGGCCTTTGAAAATCATGATTACATGGATGCTATAGATGTGGATGGATTTTATGAAGAGATTTATAGACTCAAAACATGTTTAGAAGAAAAGAATGTGATCATTGATACTTTGCAATTCCAACTTGATGAAAAAGAAAAATTTCTTGAGAAGTTAGAATGTGAAATTGTTGTCCTTAGAAAATAAATGAGAAACAAGTCTCTAAACTTAAAATTGTTAAAGGATCTGAAACTTTGATGAGTTCATGTATAGCGTCTCCACTAATAAAGACGTCTGGGGTATAATGGAGAAGCATCCAAGCATCACTCAAGAGTTATCTCGATGCACAAGAGGAGAAGCAAAAGCCCAATGGAGATCACCAGGTAAAACAGGGATGAATTACATCAAGAATAAACAAAGACTACCAGGTAAATCAAGGGCAATCCACCTTAAGGATGAACAAAAGCTACAACCAGCCACAGGTAAAATCTTCTCAATTTGACTCAAGAATGGATGACAATAGAAACTACAATCATTTGGTAGGTAGATTTGATAATCGGAGGAGTTTCTTCAATGGCCAATGTTTCTCTTGCCATAACTTTGGCCACAAAGCACCTCAATGTGTTGCCTATAAGACAATCATGACTAGAGAAGCTCAAAAACAAAGAGGTATGACTGGAATCACAAAAAGGACCTACAACAACTTTTCCACCCTTAAAAATGAAATTGAATGTTCTATTTGTAATAACTTTGGTCATGAAGATTCTGAATGCAGGAGCAGGTTTTGGAAGACAACTGAGAAGGAACAAACCTCAAGTGCCAGAACATGGAGAATGAAGGAACCACAACCAGAAAGATGTGGGATAGCTTTATAGGCAGAAGGAAAAGAAAATCAATGGTACATTGACAGTGGATTTTCAAAGCATATGACACGTGATAAAGAAAAACTTGAACCATATAGTGTTTCAGAAAAGGGAAAGAAAGTTTCTTTTGGAAATGATACCCCTGCAATCATAAAAGGAAAAGGCACTGCTTAATTGAAAGAAAAGGTCAAAGCTGGAAATGTTTTGTATGTTGATGGCTTGAAGCATAATGTACTAAGTGTCAACCAGATGTGCAATCAAGGAACCGAGGTAATATTTCGATCAAATGGGTGTAGTGTTCGCGATCTTGATACAGGAGAAACAGTGATGAAAGGCAGAAGAACTCCAAATAATTTATACATATTTGAAGAAGGACAACAACAATTCTATTTGAGCAAGGATGATGAACACTGGTTATGGCATCGGAGGTTGGCGCATCTAAGCTTCTCACAAATAAGGAAAGCATGCAAATACTAGGCAGTTCGTGGTCTTCCAGATATCAAAATTCTAGACAACACTATATGCAAATCATGTCAGTTTGGTAAACAAACTAGAACTAACTTCCCTGAGAAGGAAGGATCAGCTAGCAGGCCTCTTGAGCTAGTCCATACAGATGTATGTGGTCCATTTAGAACAAGGTCACATCGAGGAGAAGAATATTGATATTATTCATAGACGACTTCTCTAGGATGGTTTGGTTAGGACTTATGAAGCACAAAGACGAAGCAATCGACAAATTCAAATATTTCAAAGCCTTGGCTGAAAATGAATCAGATCACAAAATTAAGTGCCTCAAGTCTGACAGAGGTGGGAAGTTTAACTCAAACGAATTTTTCGATTTCTGTGAAGAACATGGAATAAGAAGGGAATTCTCTACAGCTAGGTCTCCTCAGCAAAATTGAGTGGTGGAAAGGATGAACAGAACGGTTCAACAAATGGCTCGTGCTATGCTTGATGAGTCTGGAACCCCCGCAATCTTCTAGGGTGAAGCTGCATTTGCTATGGTTGTTATTCTCAACAAAACAAATGTCCGAGTGAATAGCACTCAAACTCCTCATGAGCTCTGGTATGGTGAGACTCCTTTGGTAAAGCATTTCAAAATTTTTGGAAGCAAATGCTATATTAAGAATAATGATGAACAACTTGGCTTACTTGAACCTAGAGCAGATGAAGGCATTCTCCTTGGTTATTCTCCCCACAGCAAAGCATATAAGTGTTACAATAAGAGACTTGGAAGAATTGTTGAAAGTATTGATGTAGTGGTTGATGAAAAGGGATACATTCCCAGGCAAGTAAATTATGAAAATATCGAAGAGGATGAAGACTACCCGCAAGATCAGATTGATGATGAAGAAAAACCTCAAGAGGCACTAGAGGAACAAATAAGGATAGAAGAGAAAACTCCATCCTGGTATGTTTAGAAGAATCATCTAGAATCTCAAATTTTGGGGCAAAAGGAGGTAGATATACAAACAAGAAGAACAATTGCAGAAGCCTCAAGCTATTTGGCTTTGCTCTCCTCCACTAAACCAAAAAATGTAAAAGAGGCATGCAAAGATGAATGTTGGGTCAAGGCAATGGATGAAGAACTTGAGCAGATCGAAAATAACAACACTTGGGACTTGGTTCCTAGACCAAAAGATAAGAATGTCATAGGAACAAAATGGATCTTCAAGAACAAGTTGAATGAAAATGGGGAAGTTATTAGAAACAAGGCTAGACTTGTTTGTAAAGGGTATGCTCAACAAGAAGGAATAAACTTTGAAGAAACTTTTTCTCTTGTTGCTAGACTTAAGGCCATTCGAATGTTCCTTGCTCTCTCAAGCTTTCAGAAGTTTAAAGTATTTCAAATGGACGTGAAATCAGCCTTTCTGAATGGAGACTTAGAAGAAGAAGTGTACATTGAGCAACAATATGGTTTCATTCTTGGGAATGATCCAAATCTTGTATGCAGACTAAAAAAGGCTCTCTATGGTCTTAAAAAAGCTCCAAGGGCTTGGTACTATCGTTTGGACAAATATCTTCATCAACAAGAATTTCCAAAAGGATCAGTAGATAGCAATCTTTATATAAAAATTGAAAATGACAAATTGCCAATACTTGTTGTGTATGTAGATGATATTATCTTTGGAAGAAATGAAGAATCTATGAGTCAAAGCTTTGCCTTGGTGATGCAGAAAGAATTCGAAATGTCTTTGCTTGGAGAACTCTCATACTTTCTTGGATTGCAAATCCAACAAAATGATGGCAATTTCTTCTTGTCTCAAACCAAGTACCTCAAGCAGATTCTGAAAAAGTATGGCATGGAAGATTCGAAACCAGTATGTACCCCTATGGTTACAGGATGCAGCCTCAATGCAAATGATGAATCAGCAGTAGTGCATCAACCAACCTATAGATCCATGACTGGAAGTCTACTTTATTTGACAGGTACCCGACCAGACATCATGCATGCAGTGGGAATAGTTGGAATATTTCAGGAAAATCCTAAGGAAACTCATCTTCAGGCAGTGAAGAGAATTTTCAAGTATCTTCAAGAAACTCAAAACTATGGCTTATGGTATCCTAGAGATACAGATCTCACTCTTCATGCTTATATAGATGCAGATTGGGCTATAAGCATGGATGACAGAAAGAGCACAAGTGGTGGTGCATTCTTTATTGGTTCCAGATTAGTATATTGGTTCAGAAAGAAACATAGTTCAATTGCTATATCTACAGCTGAAGCGGAATATGTGGCAGTTGCATCTTGCTGCACTCAACTCCTTTGGATGATGCAAACCTTGCAGGATTTTCAGATCACTTGTACTCCACCTATCTCCATCTTATGTAATAATACAAGTGCAATCAGCATTTCAAAGAACCCAGTCATGCATTCAAAGACCAAGCACATACCAATCAAGTATCACTTTCTCCGGGAACAAGTGTTGGAACAAAAGGTCAAATTAGAGTATGTTCCCTCTAAGGAACAAGTTGTTGATATACTCACCAAGCCATTGCCTAGGGACACTTTTGAATACCTCAAAAAAAGCTGGGAGTAGTTGATGCATCATCTTGCTGTTAAACTTGTCTGTTTCAGAGAAAAGTGGTGTATGCAAGTTTCTTGAGGCGGATCCACGTACATACACCGGTTTGTGTAGAGATAATCGCATATATGGAGGTTTGATGGATATCTGTAGAAATAGGCTCTGGTTGAAGTTAGTTTGATTTGGGTCTGACAGAGACCATCTGGCACAGGTTCAGGGGGAGCATATAAACTTCTAATGATTCATTATTGGCATTATCTTAGAAGCTTTTGGTTCTTGTTCACAGCTATTGCTGGTTTTAGGTGGAACAATTACAAAGGGAGAACAGAAGGAAATCATGGTTGCTGATATGAATGGTGATTGACAGACGCTGCTGCTATCAATTATTGGTGATTTTCATAAGTCTTGCTCTAGATATTTCGTCTCTATGTCATGTATCTCTTTTATGGTGTCAAGGTCATGTAACGACCTATTTTGGTTTCCCCACTGTGCCTGGGATGAAGATGTAATGTATTTGGTTTTCATATGTAAATTTATGATGTATCCCCACTTGGTTGGGTGCTGGATGTATGTTTTAAGTCTTTTGGTGATAGGAAGGTCTTTTATGATGTAGAAGTCATTGTTCTTCTTGAAGAACATCTTTTTGCAGATCTTGCCTACAGTCAGGGGGAGTATGGTCAGCACTGCAGGGAAGAGATTTCAGCATATACTCAGGGGGAGCACAACCATTTTCCCTTGGTGACAAAGGGGGAGAATGACTTTGAGGATCTTGGGCTTGCCATCAAGTCCAAAGGGGGAGATTGTTGGCATTTTGGCACTGATTTAGAGCTATGGCATAGGTGTTGTCCTTGATGGAAACTCTCTTTGGTAACAGATCTCAGTTCAGGCACTCAGAAAGAAGAAAAAGACATATACACAGGTTCACTTTGACGAAGCCGCGTATACACGCGGGTTGGACATTCCCAAGGCGCGTATGCATATGCACGCACTTTCATGCAAGGCAAAGCGTGTATATGTGGGAGAACTTATTTTTGGTCTGTGATATTTAGTCCTTGGTATTTTAACTTATGGTTTTGGATGATGGTATTTCGTCATAAGTGTTGATCCCAAGTATTGGGTTCATGGTATTGGGTTATTATGGTTTTGGACCGTGGTATTGTGAAAGGCCTAAGGCTATAAAAGAGGAAGGAGATCATTTCGCAAATGGGATATGAATTATGAATGAATATCTGATAAAGTGCTAGATCTCGAATACTGGTAATTGGGTTATGGTGCAGATCTAGATCTGAATGAAGGAGGAACCTTAGCGCAAAGAGAAGGATAAGTTCTATTGGTGGTTCATAATCTTTAAGCTTGAATGATAATATCTTTGTATGATTTTGATCTATTATATGTGGCGCTTGCTTGATCTATAAAACTAATAATCTGGGTTAATTAGTGTTTGAATATCTGAAAGAGCGAATCATTCTTTATAGATTTGTACGCAGGTTTAGTGAAGCGAAGGCATGTATACACGTTGGTTCAGTGAATGAAAATACCGTATACGCAGGTTGTTCCAAACACAGGAGCGTATGCACGCACGTTGCAAGTTATTGAAATAGCGTACATCTTTTGAGTTGTGATCTAGCTACTTCTGTTTACTACTGCAGTGTTCTAGGTTCAAATTTTGGTATGTTGTTACTGTTACTATGTTTTGGGTACAACTGTCAGAGAAGAATCTACTTGATCTAGATCTAATTGGTGAAAAGGAGATTGTTTGAAATTCTTGATGATTGATTGATGTTCATGGATACAGTTTGAAAATTTATGAGACGTGGTCCTTGGAAGAAAGAGAAGGTTGTAGCCTTCTTTAGGCCAGCACCTACGTACTAGTGTCTTGGCTAGTGCAAGAGCTAAAGGGGGTTGTAGCTCCCTTTTAGGAGAAGCTAGAGAACGAGAGAGGGTTGTAGCTCTCTGCAGGTTGCAGCCTGCGTACTGGTAAAGGATTGCACAAGTACATTGTAAAAGAAGTTTTTAATTTAAAAGAAGATAGAGATGAATTGCAGGAGGTGGTTTTCACCCACATTGGGTTTCCACCTTATATCTTGTGTTCTTGTGTGTGATTGTCTTTCTTCTCTGTTATACTGTTTCTGGTTACTGGTTATTTGATTCTGAAACATAGATTAATAATCATCATCAGAAAGATAAAGTAAATTAAATGTTTGCTTTGTATACGCGGGTCTCCTTCTGCATAGTTGCGTATATACGCGGGTTTAATTAACTGAAGTAGAGTATATCATTTGTTTTTGAAAAGGAATATTTGACTTGATAATACTGATTCACCCCCCCCGCTCTCAGTATTATTTCCAACATTACAAATTGGTAAGGAATAAATACAAATTTCTTTGTGAAAGTAGCTAACGTTGCTTGCCATATCCAATGGAGGATATAATAACCTTTCCATTTCACTGGAACCAATGGATAACAATATCTTCATTATTTGAATTTCTATGAATTGTCAAAACCATAACAACGAGCATACCCCCGAACCGGGGGAATGGAACATTGAACAGGAAGAGGTTAAATTTTGATTATATGTAAATGTATTGAATGTAAAAGTAAAAATTCATTTAAAACAAGTGTTGTAGGGAAACTTAGTTCTTACCACTCAACTTAGGAAATATGCTCTAGAAAAATTCACATAAAACATTATAAATTGCATTGCTCAATACTAAATTAACAATGGTTAATAGGAAAATCGAAGCATATAATCTTGCTTTGGAAGGAGCTAATAACTGAGTTCTCTGCACATTTACAATACATTACTTACCCAACTATGAACTATTTTTAAAGATTTTAATTTTTGACGGTTTTCTTGCAAATCTTATAAATGAAAAATGACTACACAAATATTTAATAATCATGCCTCAATATCTCAATAATATCCAAAAATGGTGGATAAAATATGTGAGACAGCTATCCACGTGGCATTATATTATGCAAAGGGTGCAATAAAACCTTCAAGT
>APFE031753205.1:178808-191963 GCA_000404065.3 Pinus taeda
ACTGAATTTTCAGTAGCAGAAAGTAACGCTTTGGCTTCTACCCATTTAGTGACATAATCAGTGCATACCAATATATACGTATTTTGCTTAGATGGTGGATTAATGGGTCCAATGACATCTAAAGCCCATTTTTCAAAGGGTTCAATGAGTACCTGTGGTTGTAATGGCATTTCATTTGAAAGAGACGGTTTCCCTACTCTTTGGCAACTGTCACACCTTTTGACATATTCTTTTGTGTCTTTGAAAAGGGAAGGCCAATAATATCCTAAAGAAAGGATTTTATAGGTCGTCCTTTTGTCAGCAAAGTGTCCACCGCATGGTTCATCATGACATGCCTTGAGGATGTCAGGCATTTCATCTTCCTGAACACATCTTCTGATCACACAATCTGACCCTGTTTTAAACAATTCGTTAGAAATCCATGAATATTTTGAACTCTCCTGAACAATTTTTCTTTTTTCACCAGGAAATAGATGGGGAGGCAGTTTCCCTGTAACCAAATAGTTGGCAATATTTGCATACCAAGGAGTCTTAGTAGTTACTGCAAACAAATATTCATCTGGAAACTTATCCTCTACAGGAGAATCTTCTTTAGTATTTTGGATCCTAGACAAGAAACCAACTACTGTATTATGTTTTCCTGGTCTATCCAACACAGTAATATTGAATTCTTGTAAAAGTAAGAGCCACCTTGTAACTCTGCCATTAGTAACAGGTTTGTTCATTAGATGATCAGTATGGACAAAAGTTTCATAGCCTGTTATATAATGTCTAAATTTATTGATTGCATGAACAACAGCTAGAAATGCTTTTTCAGTCACAGTATAGTTCAACTCAGTGGGAGTCAAATTTTTACTAGTATAGTAAATGGCATAAGGAACTAAATCCTTTTGACCCAACACAGCTCTAGAGTTGTATCTGAAGCATCTAGAAATATGGAAAGGAAGTTTCCAATTTGGCCCTCTCAAAATGGGTGCTTCAGATATTCTTGTTTTCAAAGTTTCAAATGTTGATTGACAATCAGGATCCCATTTGAATTCACAGTCTTTTGTAAGCAATTTGAAGCGTGGAGATGTTGTTTTAGTGAAGTTTTCTGTAAATATTCTATAATACCCAGTAAATCCTAGAAAACTTCTAACATCTTTTTGACAAGTTGGAATAGGCAACTTGGAGATGACTTCAACTTTTGAATTATCAACTTTAATTCCATCCCCTGAAATATGATGCCCTAAAACAATCCCTTAAGTAAACATCATAAAGCATTTTTCATGACTCAATGAAAGATTTGTTTCTTTACATCTGATAAGGACCTTTTCCAAATTCTCTAATGCCTCTTCAAATGAATCACCATAAACTGCAAAATCATCCATATAAACATCTACACAATCATGGATTAGATCAGAAAATATTCCTAGTACTGCCCTTTGAAATGTTGTGGGTGCATTACATAACCCAAAAGGAAGCACTTGGTAAGCAAAAGTTCCCCATGGACAAGTGAATGTGGTCTTATCTTGATCTTCAGGTGCCACCTGAATCTGATTATAGCCACTAAAACCATCCAGAAATGAAAAGTACTTTATGCCTGCTAGAGTATCTAATACCTGATCGATAAAGGGTAAAGGAAAGTGATCCTTTAAATTCACTTTATTCAATTCCCTATAATCAATTCATACCCTCCATTTACCATTCTTTTTAGGTACTATAACCAAAGGAGAAACCCATCGTCTATCTGAAATTGGATAAATGAAGTTTACATTGAGTAGTTTTTGGAGCTCTTCTTTCACTATCTCTCTACGATTTGGATTCATCCTTCTCTGAGGTTGTCTAATTGGTCTACTGTTTTCCTCAATGTAGATGTGGTGAATTAAAGTCTTAGGGTCAATACCTTTCATGTCAGTATACTCCCATGCAAATGCAGTAGAATGTTTTTGCAAGATTTCGGTTAGCTCTTTCTGTTGTGCTCTTTCCAAGTTTTTGTTGATATTCAATGTTTTACCTGGAAAAATCTCAGTGGTGGAACTACCAAACTCTTCCATAGAGTAAAGAGACATTTGTCTAGATGATAGATACTCAATGTCAGAATTCAACTGAAATTGTGTGTGGTCATATTCTGAAGAGGTTTCAAAGTTTTCTAATGTGTTCAGAATTTGACTATCTTCACTGATTTCAGAAATGGTAAAGGCAGGTTGTATAGTGTCCTCATCATCGACCCATTCATTATCTCTTATTTCTGTAATTGTTTTTGCTGGAGGATACAGATTGAATTTCTTTGTCGAATTACCATCAGAAATATACATATCCCCTGATCTACAACTGATAAAAGCATCAGTTGTGGCTAGCCAAGGTTCTTCCTAAAATGAGTGGGCCCTCCTAGATTACTCTTGGGAGGTTAGAATCATGAAATTCCCACTGGATATCCCAAGAATCTAAGGAGACCGAAATGTCTTCTAATACACCATCTGGTTTAATAATTGATCGATCTGCAAGTTGCAGTAAAGTAGGTGTAAAAAGAAGATTAGGAAGTTTTAGCTGCTCCATAGTCTGTCTACTCATAATATTGATAGCAGCCCCTAAATCAATCAAAGTATTTGGAATTTCTACCCCATTGATATGTGTTTTGACAATTGGACTACCGGGATCTACATACTTCTACATGGTAACTTTTCCCATCATGATATCTACAATTTTTCCTACCAGGTGGGTTCTTCTTATATCTCTTGGTTTCCTTCCTAGTCTTCTGAGACTCAACTCCTTTATTGTTTTAGCTAGAATAGGAATTTCTCTAATGGTTTGTAACAAGGGAATCTTGATACAGACATTCTTTAATTCATCTAGAAAATCATAGTCAGGCAACAAGATTTGTTTTTCCACTCCTTTATCAATTTGTAATCTTTCAGGAAAAGGAGGTGTGGATAAAGATGCAGGTTGCTTGACTATAGGAGTTGTGGGGGTTGATTCTTTTTCTTTTTCTTCTTGGGTGCTTGGGTTTTGAAGAGATGCTTCAGAACCTTTATTGGCTTTAAGAGATTCTTCCTCAGAAATGCTTTGCTTTTGAGCCTCTATAGAAGGCTTATCTAAAACTCTACCAGATCTGAGTTGTACATCATTGAGAGGAACAATCATATAGGTAGGAAATTGTTGTCCTTCTACCATGTAAGCATTTTGAGGGTTTTTATTATTGGGATTTGGCAATGGCTGGGAAGGTAGTTGATTTTTCTTTTGTTGGAATGGAAGCAAGAGTTGGGAATTTGGATTCTGTTGAGAAGGTTGTTGCTGTGGAAATGGTAATGAAAGTTGTGGATTCTGATTTGAAGGTTGTAGAACTTGTTGGTTTTGAAAAGATGGAGGATATTGGTAAAATTGAGCAAATCTCCCATAAGGATTTTGCATACCTTGTACCCATGATTGAAATGGATTTTGAGGTTGGGACCAAGGTTGTTGCCAAGGTTCCAATTGTGGGGGTTGAAAGTTCGTGGGGTTATTAAACCCTTGATTTTGTTGCCCCTGCCAAGGTCTCCTTGAAACAAAACAGAGAGACTCAATTGAATTTGGGTCTTCTTGAAAGATAGCTTTGAGCCCAGGAATTGAAGGACAATCCTTGGTCTCATGGCTTTCTGAGAAAATTTGCATGTTTCTACAACTTTTGCATCTAAGGGGCATTCCCTTAGAGCGTGTTTCTTCCTACATTTTGCACAAAAGATGGCTAAAGCTTCAGCTTCTGCTTTCTGCTTGTTTTGTATCTTAAGGGTGTCTAGTTGCTCACTAAGACTCCCTAAAATATCTGTTTTAAACTCATCAAGCATGTTGCCAATCTCAGCCCTACTCACTGATCCAATTGCAGATTTATTTGCTCTAATGAGAGAAGGATCTCTAGGCCCTTTTCCAGTTTTAGATTTTCCCCTTGAGAGATGGACACATAGCTTTGCTATATCATGAATTGGAAGTTGAGATATATCTCATTTCCCCATCATATTCAAAATATCTATCCATTCACCTCGAATGGCTTTTAATGAAAGGGCTTTCAAGGTTTCTTCATCTAGGTTACTCATTTTTGCTCTTTTGAGGTTGTATTGAAATCTTTCAAGTAGATCCTCCAAGTTTTCATCTTCTTTTTGTACCATTTTGAATACCTCATCCTTATGATTGGTGGGCATACAATAGTCCAGGTATCTATCCAAAAATGTTTGTTTCATGTCATTCCAAGTCCTAATGGATTGAGTGACTAATCCTATGAACCGTTTTAGAGCAGCTCCCTTCAATGTTGAAGGAAACAACTTGAGTTTTTGAGCATCTTCCATGTAATCATAAGTTTGGCACACGACTTCAAACTCAAATAAAAATGTTTCAGGGTCCTCACTTCTCAACCCATAAAAGTTTGGGAGGAAAGATGGTGAGATATTTTGCATTGTTGTTCGAGATTCCTCATCAACTATAGGAAATCCAAATGAGTTATCTCCATCCCTGTTTCCCTCGTTGTTACCTCTACCTCCTCCATTGTTTCCTCCTCCTCTACCTCTACCTGTACCTCCTCCAAATCCATTTACTACTTTCTCTGTCATGATAGCTTCCTCAGAGATTTCAGAGTCCTCTGGTTCTTCTACTAATGGCGAATAAGGAGGAGTTTCTCCCTCTTCTTCTTCAGGTGATTCTACTTCCTCAATTACAATGTGTTTTCCTGTAGAAGTAAAGAAAGGGTCTTTTCCTAACTCATATCCGGTGGATAGTGTGGGAGAGTCTCCTAATTCAACTACTGCCTCTTGAATTCCAAGGATCCTAAGGCTAGGAGTATGAGTTGGAGATGTTGGAGGTGTATCTTGCGTATACCTTGGAGTGGATGGAGTTGTAAAAATTGAACTCTTGGCCCTAGCTATAAAACTTCCCCTAGAATCTCTTGCTCTATGCATGTCATTTTTATTTTCTTCAAGTCGGGTTAATAATTCTCTTTCTGATCTTCCAGATCACTCTAGGTGCAAGAAGAGAGCATACTTAAGGAAATTACTGAATCAATAACTCTCTTTTCTGATCCTCCAGGTCACACTAGGTTGCAAGAGGAGAGCATACTTTGGAGAATCATCAATTTTTGCCTTCCTTGAAATATTCTTAATTATATATATATATATATATCTATATTTTAAGAAAATTGGCTAACTAGTTTCACTTCCCCGGCAACGACGCCAAAATGTTTGGTCAATTTAGTGTGTTCTAAATTGCTATATAAATTGTCAATACGGGAGTCGTAAACTGCTGAAGTGAAGTGCACTATCTATGCAAGATAACCATTTTCTTATTTCTTTGTCGTTTTTAGTTTTTGATTTGTTTTTGGATTCATCTTCTTGTTGATTCCCTAATGTGAGATGATAATTCTAATAATCAAGTATGGACAAAAGTATTCAAGGTAATGGTGGCCTTTAAAAGAATTTCCAAACTTCAAAGTGTTCCAAAGGTGTTCAAACTTACAATGATGAGATCAAGATGTGCCTAGATTCTAATTAAACAAAATAGTGAACTAATGACTATGAAACCCAATATCCTTGTTGTTGTAAAAAAAAAAAAAAAAAAAAAAAAAAAAAAAAAAAAAAAAAAAAAAAAAAAAAAAAGAAAAAGACTGAAATCAAAGCAATTCAAAAAATGTAAGCAAAGTAAACTAAATCATATCACATCAACTAATTTTTGACCCCTCACCATTTGACTCGCTCTGGCTATAGGAGGTAATCATACACAAATTGAGTAATCTGATATTTAAATTGCATAAAATAAAACTAACATTAAACTACACATTCATTCTACAATCCCTCACCATTCGACTCGCTCTGGCTATAGGAGGTAACCGAGAATGATATGAGTAATCCAATCACTAACTTGCAAAAGTAAATGAACTAGTATCAAACTATACATTCACACTCAATCCCTCACCATTCGACTCGCTCTGGCTATAGGAGGTAACTGAAGAATGATATGAATAGTCTAATATCTATCTTGCAGAAAAGTAAATGAACAAAGCAAAACTAAAGAAATAAACATTGCTGGAATTAGAACCAATAAAACAAATCAACAGAAGGACAAGATAATTCCATTATGTCATTAGTCATCAAAAACTATATGCACTGCCCGGGCATCCTATTAGAACCTGAAATGAAAACACTGATCAGTTGACAATCAATTAAAAGCATGAAAGAAGCTATGGACAGCAAATAACATAAATACCATGAGCAAGTTAATATATACAACAAACATCTATGGTATCAAGAGCGTAAAATGAAGAAAAAACATAAAGCTATACAACAACTACAGGACCTTGGTGTATAGGGGCCCTCTACAACCTCGTTCAATCAGAACTAATCACGGATTTGAACTCAAAATCAGTATCTTCTCATATATTGCAATGGAGTCATAAAATAGAAACTAAGTCTTGGCTCAATGGCTCGTACAAATAGTCAAGATTACATAACAGCATCTATCCTATACGCATATGAAGATGCGTTATTTATAGCAGGAAATACATAACTAATTCCTAAGGTCTGCGCTGGTAGACAGACACGTAAAAGACCATAATCGAAAATTTAGCAGCATGGTAGCCGTGGGAAGTAAATCCAAGGAGGTGGTTTGTTGGATTCAGCCCACGGGCAGTCCCCAGGTGTTAGCACACCTCCTAAAACTCAGGACCTTGCCACGCAATCCTCCTCGTGATGAAAACAGAGTCGTGCCACCGCAAAACTCCTTGTGTTGACCACCGTTTGATGGGTTTTGACCGCGGGCTTCTGTGGATGATTTGGCTAAACCAAGGGGACACGTTCCATGTCCACGTCCTTTGTAGCTTGCCCATGTGGCTGAGATCTTCAGTAGACACCTGTAGCATAGAGTTTAACAAAAAGGCTGCGGAAACTGATTCTAGTTGCGGAAAGTGGCAAATTCCGCAGTTGATTGAGCAAAAATCTAAATCAAACAGCAGTCACAAAACATAGTTAGGAAACCATTTATATGCTCATTTTAAACTAATATGCAATGATTGGATAGCTTAGAGGTTCAGGTAACTGGAGAAAAAGGCTAAAAAGGTATGTAGGGAAGATGTAAGTTTGGGACTCAACATGCACTACAGCTGGAACCTCCATGCTCATCACCTCTGGAGCAGCTCCCTCAGAGGCGATAGTTCCTCCAATACTAGCGGTTTCAGCGGGACCTGGTCCTAACATGATATCAGTAATGAACTTCTAATCTAACTCAGGCAACTTGTCAAATGTGGGGCTTGCGATCAAAGCTTCGAAATACTCGTGATTCATGTGCTCCAAAGAACACAACACAGAAATGTTGAGGATGCAAATTGTTTTTCGTTGGACGGCCACGCATAATTTATCGACGAATTTGAATTCAAATTTGATCATTCCCCCCAAAATCCATCCATAAATTCTAGATTGGCCACATATTTCCAAATATTTCACTCTTAAATTCAGCCTTAAATTCCCCCCGCTCCTCTTAACCATCTCCTCACTGTCAAATCATGAACAATGATGGTAACGATCACTTTCAGGTACTGTTGTTTCGCGCAGAACCCTTGTCGCGCAATTCTACAAACCATCCAATTTAGTTTATAGTCCTATGCCTCCTTGCACCTACCCAAAGCGCTAAGACTGTGCTACCGTCATGTAGTCATTAGGCCAGATCCCTGGTGTATGGCTTCAATCTACTTCCATTTACCCTTCCCATAAATGGATCTCCATTCAACTTCACGAGTTGAAATGCTCCACCATCTGTAATCTCTTTGATAACATATGGCCCCAATCGGTGCATCTAAAATTTTCCAGGAAACTTATCAAACTTATTGTTATATAATAAAACTAAATCGTTTACCTTGAAGGTGCGCCATTTGATGTGTTGATCATGCCAATCTTTTTCATGTTCCTTCTGAACCTACTGATCGAATACAACCAAAAACCTATCTTCCTCGAGCTCTGTCAGCTGCACAAACCTCTCTTATAAAGCTCTGCGGTCTGCCATTCCTGTGAAATCCACTATATGTAGACAAGGCACAATGTACTCCATAGGCATTATAGCTTCTACACCATAGACCAACCTAAAAGGTGTCTGACCAGTAAGTTTCTTACAAGTAGTTCTATAAGCCCATAACACTGTTGGTACACGCACATCCCAATCATTCCTCTGCGCATTGCAAACCTTTGTCAATGCATTCTCCAATATCTTATTAAACGCCCCAACCGTCGCATTGGCCTGAGGATGATATGGTGTACTCTTCTATTGATAACCCTAGAACTCCTCTGTCAGCGTGCTGATCGTTTCATTGAGAAAATGCGTACCACGATCACTCATCAAAATCTTTGGGCAACCAAACCTGGTCAACACATATTCAAACAAGAATTTTGTTGTTTTTTCCCCTGTACAATCCTTCACAAGTTGTGCCTCCGCCCATCGGGTCAAATATTCAATTGCGGTGATGATATAACATGCACCTGTCTTCTTGCCTGGAGGCTGAATTGGCCCTACAAAATCAATTGCCCACTTCTCAAATGGTTGTAATGACACTTGTGGATTCAGAGGTAGTTCATCCCTCCGCGATGGCCTGCCCATTCCCTAACATACATCGCATGCCCTACAATATACTTTGAAATCCTTATGTAGCGTCGGCCACCACAACCCAACATGTAAAATCTTTTGCGCTACCACTTTTCTGGCATAATGGCCTCCCACAGATCCTCCATGAGCTTCAACGAGGATACTATTTCATTCAAAATCAGGCACATAATGTCGTAGTATTTTTCCCAACCCCATCTTGTACAAATGCCCTGCAATAACTGAAAAGTATGTCATGCACACTACCAATTATTTCTTTTGTTGACTCGTGTATCCCTCTGGCATCGTTCCTGTAGTCAGGAAGTGGATAATGTTTGCAAAGTGATTATATGCTATGCGCACCATGAAGAACTACGCGTCACGTAACCCCTCCTTCAAATTGGTGGGCTCCTCTCCTGTTTCAATGCACGACAGATGATCTCGCCCCGCATTCAACCTTCTTGGATTTACAATCACCTCGAAATCATACTCCTGAAACAACAACAACAATCTGCATATTCCCCCCCCCCCCCCCCCCCCCCCCCCCCCCCCCCCCCAACACAAGCTTATTGACTAAATGTTTCAATGTAGAATGGTCTGTGTACATCTTAAAATGTCTACCTAGCAGGTAACGTCAGAACTTCTGGAGCGTGTATACCATAACCAACTCGCTGCACTGAGTTGTCGAATAATTCTTTTCAGCCTTAGGCAATTTCCTACTTGCCAACGTTACAAGGTGATCCAGTTCTCCTTCACCGACCTATGTCAGCACTGCTCCTAGCATAATACATGATGCATCCACATGCACATGAAATTCCTTCTTCCAATCCAAGAAGACTAAGATCGGCATGGTGACCATTTTCTCCTTTAATACATCCAGACTTTTTTGACATTCTTCGCTCCAATAGAATGTAGCACCCTTTTCAGTAGCTTTTCCATAGGCGCGTAACTAAACATAACTTTTAATGAACTTTTGATAGTATCTGTATGGCCCAGTGTTGCGCGCAGCTGTTTAACACTCCTTGGCACCTCCAAGTTGGTTATAATCGTGATTTTAGTAGGGTCCACCATTAATCCTTGCCTACATACCAAATGACCCAGCAAAATTCTGAAAGGGATGAAAAACAAGAATTTCTTCAAGTTTAGTGCGATATGATACCTTCGGCATGTATCCAACATTAAGCATAAGATGGCTACATGGCGTTTTACCAATCCAAACACTGTCCAATCATCAAAATATACCTTCAAAAATTTGTGAATGAACTCTTTAAACACCGCGACAACTACGCATGAGAATATCACCGATGCATTTTTAAGTTCAAAAGGCATTACTGTATACCGAAAGCATCCCCACTCAGTCGTGACGGTAGTCTTACTCCAATAGGCCTCATTCCCACCAACATTATCCAATACTTCATCTGTAAATGGAGTTGGAAAAGGATCATGAACGCAAGCATCATTGAGCTTCCTGAGATCTATGCAAATCCTTATATCATCCTTTTTCTTCTTTTCGTGAACTACCATTGGAATCACCCAGTCTGATTCCTCCATTAGTTCAATAATACTCACTGCAAGCATCTTATCTAACTCCAGGCAGACCTTTTCCTTGTATTTGGGATTAAGGCAATATGGCCTATGCTTAACAGGCTTCACGTCTGGTTTCAAAGTTATTTTCATCACTCCCAAATCGCCTATGATGCCTTTCAAGTCCGAAAATTTCGTGGGAAACAAATCCTGATATTCGCGAAGCAACTCAGTGACCTTGTCCACTGTAGCATCATCCCAGTAGTCCCCTATCTTCGCAAACTTCGGTTCCGCCTTTGTGCCAATGTTTACTTGTCTAGTTTTCAATGGTGCGGTGATATCTGGATTCTCTATCTGTGGTCCCTCAACTTCGTGGTGGTATTATGCCTCTGGGATGTTAATATTCCTTGGATACTTCTCTTCGTCTTCGACAGTCACATTATAGCACTCCAGCGCATGGCGCAGCTAGGTGTTCCAATCTGGTTGAATCAAGTCCAAAGGATCATGCGGTATTCTAAAGATCGTTGCCTTAACCTCCTGCAGCGCCTCGTCTATGCATTTGAACCCATCCTCAAAGATGAATGTCATCAAGAATCCCTATTTCAAAATGCTCCACTCTTCAGTTTCATTGTAGAGCTCTGTTTCCAGGTACCAATTCATTGGTATTACATCTAGAGTGTGACAGAATAAATGCACCCACTCAGGTTGCAACTATGTTCCATAAACGTCAGTCCATTTTGCTAAATAATCACGCGGATCATTCCTTCCATCATATTTCTCTGTTAACCAAAATTTTGGGTGACCAAACCACAATCTCATCATTTTTCTATAATCGCGCCACCCATCAAAACTGTCGTTATGCATACCCCACCATCTTGCGGGCGTAGCACCAAACCCAGTGCTTGGAAGGGATTCTTCTCAAACACTTCCCTTTCAAATGCATCCAAAAATTTATCTACATCAGTTAGACCATCATAATAAAGCAAACTTCTTACCTCTGATGATACACAACACAACGATTTAGTCATCATATTACAGCGTAGCATGGATACTTCATGTAATTTATATTGCAAGTGTTCCAATTCCTCATCTAAATCTTGGTGAAAGAGCAAGGGAAGAATGTGTTATTCCCAAGTTAATGCCCATAGAACTACTATAATCATAGAGTGAAGCACACTGCCACTCCAATTGACAACCTTTTGATGAAAGCATCCACTCAAATAGAAACATGATTTAATTTGTCCCTAATGCATATAGAGACACTACCATTGGTGGCATTCGTACTTGAAACGGTCTAGTTGAAAGATAATTTACTTGTCAGGTTGCATCCAACCTCAGGCTACAAACTCATGTCTTCAGGATGGTGTCTTTAATTCTATTCCAACTGTAAAACTATGGGTTTTTCAATAGAATAAATTGATCCCAAGGGCATTGTTGTTAGTACACCAAAGATATTTTAAAGAAGAGGTCACATGCTTTGTGAGAAAACTAGAAGGGGGATGACCTATCCCAACAAACATTAGTGTTGTTCCCTACCTTTGTTTTGTGGCTAAGGAAGAACATAAATATGTTAATATATATCCTACACATTAATGCAAATGCTAGTTTAATGTTTCCCTCTTCTTGTTGTCTGAACAACAACTGAAAAAACACCTTTTATTCTCATATTTGCTTCCCCTTTCAATTGTTAATGTTATGTACTTACTCCAAATCATAATATTTAGTTTAAAGTTGGAACTAGTCAAGAAAGTATGAACTTATATGAAATTTTTGCTTGAAAAGCGAGTCGAGAAACTAGGACAATAATTTAGTCTATCCCAATTACAAATTTATGGGGACTCAACGCTGATTAACCAATGGATGAGCAAATAAATTGCTCACATGAATTTTACATCATATCCAAGTAAAATGGATTTAGCGCAAGAGTAAAGATCCAGAGAATGACATTTGACAAAGTGGCTTTGGTGACGATGGAAAGTATTACTTCACAACCTTATCGCTTCCCTTTTACACTTGTGCTTGTGGCATGGAAAGGGTGTCAGGAAGTATTTGTAGGAATTTACAGGGTAAGTTCCTCAGACAGAACACCAAAAGGACACCGCTCACAAACAGATCACAGATCAATACACCAGTATTTTGACGTGGTTAAAACCCTCAGAGAGGGAAACAGTCCACGGCCTGCGCCAACGTGGCTACTACAGGCAATATATTAATAAAAGAATGAAAATTTACATAAGCTTCTCTCATGCACGGTTAACCTACAAATGACCCTCCATGCGCTTTAAATAGAATTCATGGACCAATCGGGTGTCAAGCCACGGATCAAGTGTCGGTAATACCGAGGAGAGAATGAACGGTCGGATCACTACATATCGTGACCGTCGGATGTAAGTTACAAATGTACATAGTAAAGAAACACACTTTACCTAACTCTATACTAGACCAAGTTATACTTAACTATTCCTATGTGTCGGAATATCCTAACATCCCCCCTTAAGAACAACTTGGGATAGGATTGAAGGATTTACAAATATGACAATAGGAGAAGGAAGGAGGCACTAGAGCCTATCCCCCCTTAGTGACAACTTCCTGAACTCCAAGCATATATCGAAGTTTAGTGAACTTCGCCTCTGTGAGAGCCTTTGTGAAGATGTCTGCAACCTGATCATCTGTTGAACAATATGGCACTTCAAGAACATGGTCATGAATGAGCTTTCTGATGAAGTGCATGTGAAGTTCAATGTGTTTGCTGCGCTGATGCTGAACTGGATCTTTGCAAAGCTGAATGGCACTTTGATTATCACACCAAAGTGTAGTCGGATGCTGCTGCTCAAAGCCAAAATCTGATAGGATCTGACGAAGCCACAAGGCTTCCTTACTAGCTTCCACGGCACCACGATACTCTGCTTCTGCTGACGAAAGAGAAATGGCAGCCTGTTTCTTACAAGCCCATGTAATAGGTCCTGAACCAAGATTGAAGACATAACCGGCAGTAGACTTCCGATCATCAGGGTCACCAGCCCAATCAGAATTAGTGAAACCAACTAATAGAGGAGCTGCTTTGGCACT
>APFE031753205.1:203263-252698 GCA_000404065.3 Pinus taeda
TGCAAAGGTGTCAGGATCATGATTTACTAGAGCTTGAGCCAGTAAAGAAGAGGCTCTTTCAAACTAAGAACGTGTACATCGCTGATCTGTAGGATCACCGGCAAGATCACCTGCTGCATCCGAGTAGCACAGACACATCTTGGAAGTTGAGGATCCTGAGAAGGTGGGGGAGGATTTTCATCCTCACTTTCATCATCTGAAGAAGAAATGTTTTCAAAAGTAGAAGAGATAGGAAGAGGTGGCACATCCGCCGGACTAAGCTCGCAGGCCGATTTATTTTCATCAAATTTTACATCTCTTCTAATGATAACATTTTTGGACTTAAATGGAATAAGTCTATAACCTTTTACATCTTCAGAATATCCAACAAAAGTACATTTCTCACTCTTAGGTTCTAAAGCTTTATGATTTTCATCTGGAATATGGGCTCATGCTTCACTTCCAAAAATACGAAAGTGACTTACATCTGGTTTAATGGAACTCCAAGCTTCTTCTGGAGTGATATTCTTTAGAACCTTAGTAGGAGTGCGATTTTTTATATAATTTGCACAATTAATTGCTTCGGCCCAAAAACTAAGACTGAGTCCTTTAGATTGCAGCATACAATTAGCCATTTCCTTTAAGGTGCGATTTTTCCTTTCAGCTACACCATTTTTTTGTGGAGTGTATGGAACAGTATGTTGCATTTGAATTCCATTTTCGGTGCAAAAGTTGATGAATGTGTTTTTAACATATTCTCCACCATTATCAGTTCTTAGCTTAAGGATTTGATGTCCAGATTGTTTTTCAACAAAGGCTTTGAAGGCCAAAAATGTGTTAAATACTTCGCTCTTGAGTTTTAAGAAGTATACCCAAGTGCGTCTGGAGAAATCGTCAATGAAAGTTAAGAAATACTTGCAGCCAGAGAATGAAGCAACAGGAAGTGGACCACATAAATCACTGTGCACAAGCTGTAAAGGGGCTGAGGCGTGCCAAGAGGCACGTTTTTCAAAACTGTCCCGATGATGTTTTCCGAGTACACATCCGGAACAAACACCATCTCTGCAAGATACCATAGGAAGACCTGTCACCATATTTTCTTTACATAGATGCTGAAGGGAGCGATAGTTTAAGTGACCAAATCGCTCATGCCAAAGTTTGCTCACTTCATCATTATGAGCAACAAATACTGAGGGAAGATTTGATGACCCAAAGTTGTGAAACTTATACAACCTTGTGGAATCATCAGCAATACCAGTAGCTAGAATCTGTTTAGGATCTCTAGATCCTTGATTACAACATCATGAGGTGAAAATTCAACAATTTTACCTTCACCTGAATGAGTTATCTGATATACAGATAGAAGGTTGCTGGATAAGGTGGAACACATAATACATCATTAAACTGACCATTGTCTAGATGAACAGTTCCAGTCCCTACAACATTAAGAGATCTATCATCACCAACATATATATTTTGGTGTTACAATCATGTAAAGAAGAAAACATGGCTTTGTTTTTGGCCATGTGATAAGAGGCTCCAGAATCAATGAGCCACTCATGAGAATGAGAAGAAGAAGATACATTTAATGCATAACCAGACTGAGATGATTGACAACGACAAGCAGAAAGTGCCATTCCTGAAGATGAAGTTGAAGTTGAAGTAGAAGAATGCTCCACATGGATTTTATGTTTCTTCATTGCGGCTTCCAAGGCTTCCATCTTCTTAAAGCATTTAGATTCTAAGTGGCCATCTCGATTACAAAAGTTACAATGTCTATCAGTCTTCTTCCATTTGTTTTTATTGGTCTTATCATTTTGCTGAAATGATCTTTCATTTTGAGACTGAGTTTGCTTAGGACCCTTGTTTGGTTTAGGACCATTCTTTTTAGGATATGACTTCTTAGGATTCTTTAAATTTGGTTGCTGCTGGGCGGCTAACGCTTTCTTGGAAGAGTTTCCAAGATTAAGAAGACCAAGGTGTAAGAGTTTTTCTTGTTCTCTTATTAAAGAATCACAAAAAGAGTCAAAGGAAGGGGCCTTGTAGTCTTTTCCTTGACAAATGAAAGCTTCCCTTGTAGAATGGAAGGTGGAAACAAATACAGAGTAGGCTGGTCCCAACTTAGTAAGGATGGAATAAATAAGGTTACTATCTTCTTTCTTAACCTTAACACCTTCCAAGAGATATCTAAGGGTCTTGAATTTGGACAAGAAATCTTCAATGCAAGAAAAATTATTAGGATCCAATGTAAGCAACTCATTTTCAAGTTGATGGGCTCTAATTTCATTTTTAATCCCAAAAACTTTAGTGATTTGTTCCAATGCTTCATGAGGAGTATCAAGTTCTGCAATATGGAATCTAAGATCAGGAGAAATAGACATCCCTATCAAACCACGTGCTTGATCTTGTCTATTTTCCCATTTTGCAACCTTGTCTTCATCTTTTGGTTTCTTCTCTTGGCCCGTGGCTATTCTGTAGAGACCTTTACTTCTAAGTAAATCTTCCATGTAGGATACCCATTGGAAGTAGGTAGTGCTGTCAAGAATGACTTGGCATGGAATTTCCATTTTTTTTTTTTTAAACTAAAGCTAAAGATGCTGAAAGTAAGTGTTCCGATGGATAGATCTCGAAAAATCAGGCTGTTTTAAAAAAACCGGCTCTGAAAAAGGCTTCCGGATGAAGAAGTTATGGCTTTTTAAAAAAAATTTCTTGAAGTTGTCGGCAAAGTGCGCGAATGTGTGGGAATGAAAAAAAATGCCCCCACAAAATGGAGATTTGAACCCAAGACCTCTACTCTTTTAAAATAGATTTGAACCAATTGATCTATACAAAAAATTTGAGAGAGAGAGAGAGAGAAAGAGAGAGAGAGCCTTGGGTTGTGTGCTTGCCTTGAGAAAGCTCTTTTTTTTCTACAAAACAAAAACACAAAACCCAAAACGAATATGAAAAAAAAACGAACCTTACGGCTCAAAGTTAGCTTTAGCCGAAAACTAAATATTTTTCTCAATGTTTCTGATTTTCCAAGATCACACTTGCAGGGAAAAGAGCATACGCATGAGAAAAAAAACTTCCTTTCTGTTTCTGATTTGCCCAGATCACACAGAGTCGCAAGGCAAAGAGCATATGCAGAAATGAAAGGTATAGATCCGGTAATAAAAAAGGCTAAATAAACTGAAAACCGAAATAAGCAGAGAGAAAATAACAGTAAACTGCAAATAAAGACTGTATACCTCCAGATCTTAAAAATGACGCAGATAGGGCTACCGGAAACCTTTTCGCGTGAAACGAAAGGGGTTCCTCACTGAACAGATGCTCCGAACACAACAGAGCAGTCCTCTCGGCCCGAAAGCAGTCAGAAACAGTCTAGGAAACGACAGCCGCATGAAGTTCTACCGGCTTCAGATTTGGATCACCAACGGACGCGGCCCTCAAATAGCTCTGATACCATGTAGGAATTTAACAGGGTAAGTTCCTCAGACAGAACACCAGAAGGACACCGCTCACAAACAGATCACAGATCAATACACCAGTATTTTGACGTGGTTAAAACCCTCAGAGAGGGAAACAGTCCACGGCCTGCGCAAACGGGGCTACTACAGGCAATTTATTAATAAAAGAATGAAAATTTACATAAGCTTCTCTCATGCACGGTTAACCTACAAATGACCCTCCATGCGCTTTAAATAGAATTCATGGACCAATCGGCTGTCAAGCCACGGATCAAGTGTCGGTAATACCGAGGAGAGAATGAACCGTCGGATCACTACATATCGTGACCGTCGGATTGTAAGTTACAAAATGTACAACGGTAAAGAAACACACTTTACCTAACTCTATACCTAACTCTATACTAGACCAAGTTGAACTTAACTATTTCCTATGTGTCGAAATATCCTAACAGTATTTGGTGGCCAATTAGGCAATCAACAATATCCAACTATCTCATGTTTGTAAACCCCAATTGTCCAGTTATAGCAAGCACAAGAGGAATGAACTTGGAGAATGTAATATAGAATCAGAATAATTTCCATAAAGAATTTCTAATGAGAATGGAGTGGTATTCTTATGTCTAACCTTAACATCAAAATTGAGAATGGGGTAGATAACATACTAGTCCCACAAAAAGGCATTTGGATCAGGAAAAACATGAGAATCATTGCATTGATACTACAAAATGTTTGCTTCATGTGGAAGAATAAACCATAGGAGGTATGGCATATCCTAAACATCTATTGGTTGTGATTCGTATAATAATGTTTGGTACATTCCCAAATTTTCTTACTAGATCTAGCCCCAATGTCCTGAAAGCATTGCACCTTGCAGTGCGTAACCTGAAATTGCGGAGCACATGTGTGTGTAGGATGGTTTTGCAAATTAGTTTGACATGTATAAAAACATTGCAATACAAGGAGAAACTTTAGAAATGATAACCTTCCACCCTTGACAGATTTTAGCCGACATGGCAAACAACTAATCTTCATCAGTTTCTTGAAAGTATTGTTTCTCTATAATTATGGCACAATCCTTATCATTTTAGCTAGAAGTTGTTCTCATCGTAACTATTTCTACAAGTAAGCAAACAAGAAAGGCCACCTTATTAACATAATTGCATACAAATTGAACTCTCCTAGAAATTTTCTTAGAGCGCCTTTGAAGGTCTCTATGCAACAACACAAATAACAATAATTTAGTAAATTCCATTCAAACTAAAACATATATCATTATTAAGATATGATCAGAAACCAAATCAAATTTCCCAAGCTACAGATGCAGAACCTCCTCTTCTCAAAGATGGAAAGACCTACATCCCGCACTAGAGATAGAACCCCCAAAAAAATGACATAAGATTTAGCAAAACTTAAAAAGAAACCAACACTTAAGAGATAATAGCGATGTTTACCTACATCTGATGAAAAACAAACTAAGCTTCTCTTATGTATGCTAACAGTGATGCTTACAGAAATTTTCCGTTGGTTTTTTTCCCTCCAGGGTTTAAAAGAAGCTTACAAAATAAGAACAAAATATAGTTTCAAGTTAATCAATCGGGATATTTTGAATCCCCGCATAGCTATTTGCTGTAAATTCTCCAAGTGTCGTAGGGGGGGGGGGGGGGGGTGGGAGGTGTCCTGAAACTATCTTCATAAAATTACAAACAGAACTAGTGTCGGGACCATTTTAAAATATTACAAATTAACCAAGAAATGAGCGTTGCTTATTTAAAATTAGGCCCCTCGGCCCTTAACCCCTCCCTTTTTTTTTTTTTTTTTTTAATTCTGTGACCAGGGATTAGACCATAGGCCAATACATAAGAGTTTTAATGAAATCAGAGATTTTGTATTGAAACCTTTTAACACAGGAAGCAGAGAAATTTTGGACACCTTCAGCTCCCTTTCTGACAACTCCTTTCATTAACTTTACCATAGGACTAGGCGCGCGAGACCAGGGCTTGTTATATCGTGCCTTTCATTATATCAGAACTTTATGTTGTATGCCACTTTATATTGCGTGGGGGTGTAAAAATTTCCAATACGCCTAGCCCCGAGGGCTTATGTGGGATCCATATGACCAAGGCCTGGGGACCTAGGTCCAAATATTTTGGGGGTTAATCCCTTTAACTGGGGACAAGGGTCGAATCTTTAAAATATTGCCATAATGTATGGTCCTTTGGAACCATAGAATCACATTAATTAACCATTTCGGGACTTAGTGAAAGGGGGCGGATTCTAAGTTAATTCATCGCATTACAAACTGTCCCATGTGTAACACATGGGATTACACCATATGCGCCTGGGCCCTTTATGTTAGGTGTAGAGCCTGATTATCTTCTGTATTCAAAGGTATCGCTGCATTGGACCCCAGTTCGAAATGGGGTGGCAACGCTGCCCGTAAAATATTCGTTGTAGGGGGTCCAGCCCTGGCAGGGGGATCAGGGGCAGCGCCCCTGAAGCTAAGAATAGATGTAAAATTGCCTTGTAAAATGTTGTAATTTCGTAGTCAATCTGGGTTGTTCATTAGGTGGAGATCTGACAGTAGAAGTTATGTTTAATTTAGGGTTTTTTTCCCTAGAAGGCAACTCCTCACTATATATGAGGGAATTGTATTGCGTCTATGTAGATTTGTATTCTGAGTGAAGAAAAGAGAGGAGATTGAGAGCAAAGAGGGAGTTACAACGGATTTGTTGTAGGTTGTATCTCTTCAGTTTGTTGGATAATATATAAAAAAAAAAGAATCACTGGTTGTTTCTCCGTGGACGTAGCCCAAACTGGTTGAACCACGTATATCTATGTCTCTCTTGTTTTATGCGTTTTCTGTGTTTATATTTATGCAATATTTTATGTGTTCCATTGCTATGTAATATATAATTTTCTAACGCTTTAAAATATCGGGACTTGGATGATATTAGGGATTTTATAACATTACATTTCGTTGCATCCCCAAAACTTCTTATATGTGACCTCCAATATGACATCATCAGTACACTTGGCATCTCCTGAGTGGTCACAGGTGTCACCCAGATTTTCCCGCTTAGGACCCCTAAAAAAGCCAAAACTACTTGCCATGTGTCCCTCTGTATCACCATGACATGTTGACGTTAGATGCCATGTAGCTTTATCAGAACCAATCATATTCTACCACGCGTTTTTCTAGAGGAGAGAGAAAGGGCCTGTCCACCTTTGTTTTTGCAATGAAAATCCTTTATTAACATATTTTGGTGTTCCACAATGGTTTAACACTATCGACGTTCGCATACCGCAACTTCTTAAGGCTGTCACTTACTCTGATTTGTCGATTCGCTAATCGTCGATTGCCGATATGCCATGGACCTCTGATCACTGATGTGCCCTAGACCTCCGATGTACTGAACGTCAATTTGCCGATATGCACTGGACTTCCAATATGTGATCACTGATGTGTCCCTGACCTTCGATATTCCTTCCATTCAAAGGCTTCACACCCTTAACTTCAATAGGCCATATATTTTGATCCATAAGTCCATTTTTGGACTTCCACATACCGTTGGAAAGCTTGTTCACAGAACTTTCCAATGGAGAGGGTCCAAGGTAGCTTTTGAGTCCTTCTATTGTTTGGAAAATGAATGCAAACGTCTTTCTTCATTTTATCTTTGAACAACTGAAGTCACACCCACCATGATGATCCTCTACATGAAGCCAACAACTACCATAGGAATCCTTTTGAGTCATGCATTGTAGCACACATTCTTGCGAGTCTGGTTGACATCAGTGCCAACATTCATGCACAATACTAACACAACCACCATCAATTGTCTAACCTTCACTCATGACAACTCACTGATGACCCCTTAGGGACCTTACAATTCAAATCAATACTAATGGACCCCTTTTGACACACATATTTTCAATGACTTGAGAAATTTTAGACCTTAGTACAAAGATAATTTAGACTATAATACATGATGAATTTATAGGCTAACCAGTAGATTCCCAAAATAAATAACTAGACAAACAAACTTTTATTGCTTATATTATAAGACCATAACAATGGCTCCAATCGGGATGGAATCTTCCTTGTGAGGTGTCAAGAACACCGTATATCAATAGCCTTCACCATTGAGCAAATAAAAAGAAAAATACTAAAACTGAACTAATTGAAAACTGATTACAAAGCTGAAATCTTTAATGGAAATAAGAAATTTGACAACACATGACCAAAGTCTTAAGGCCTTCTTGTCGGGATTCAAACATTGATGATGGTTGTACACACCTACTAAAAGTATAAACACTAGGTGATCTCTTCTCTCCAATGTAGCCAACCAAGCAAATGACTACTTGACTGAGTTTTGCTCACAATTACCTTGAGCAGATAGAAGAAGAAATAGAATGGCAACTCAAGATTCAACTGATTCTGAAAACCAACATTGGTAAAGAGTACAAGCTTCCATAAATCCTGCAACAAATTGGCCATGGGATGAAAAAACTCTTCTTTCAATGCTTCCAAGAGGCCAGAAAAAGAATCTTCAAAAACATAATTGATTACCTTCACCTGATGATCGGTAAGAGAACTATGTTCTAGAGGAATGGGAGCACTCAGTTCATTAATATTTCTCTTCATTATCCTCTTGTAACTGTGGAGTATTGTTGCCATTATCTAACTCATTGCTTTCATGAATAACACCTTCATCATCATTTAAAATGAGCTCATTATTTTGAATTTCCATACATACAATTTCAGAGCCCATAATTTGATAAGTTTCTTCTCGGAACAAAGACCGAGGAGATAAAATGATTAATGAAAAGTTTGATTGTTTATCCTGTTCTTTCCCTTGGTAAGTTAACATTTGACAAAAGTGCTACAAATTTTCTTCAAACTCGGAAGATGAATCATAACTTTCTGCATGAGGATATTGATTTACTTCATTTTCAGGCAAGAGAAAAGGTACTATTTGCTGGAATTTTTCTTGAACATGATGGCAGCTAGTTTGTATTTCTTCTTCTTGATGGTTAAAAGGGCTCTCATGAATAGCCTCTATAATCTCATCATCCATAAATTGATCGTCTTCATAAAAACTTTCGAAATCCTCAATAAAATTGTCAAAATGTGTGCAACAATATTTGACCAACAACAAAGAAGGATGATGTTCTTTATATCTCTCATAAAATACTGCATGAAAATCTCCAAGAGAATATAAACAATCATTTGGCAAGCTTTCATACCATTATTGGGCATTTCCCTCCAAGGATACCATGAACATTTTCATGAGACAATCTTCATGAAAAAACCTTTAGATTACACACATGCATGTGAAACCTAATTAAACAAATAACATCATCATCTCTTTCTTGATCTTTGAATCTCGGTAAAAAAAGTCTGCCAATTTATACCAGACATGTGATTTGGAAAGCCTGGAATATGAATGTGATGCATAGGAGCATACCTTGTATATTTGTGATCCATCTTGAGCTAATAGAATTGTTAGTGAAACTCTGATTTCTAGATCCTACCGCTAATGGAGTCTTTGGATTAGGTTGAAACTTGATTGGAGTCGCCAGGTGAATGGTTCAACCTTCATATGTTTGACTGTCCACCATCAACAATCATATCTAAGACTTGATGATCTTTCCAGGGAAAAATAGAACCTTTCATCCCCAGTGTGGTTGCCATAATGTTATCACTCCGTAATTTTCCTAGGCCGAGGAATAAAACTACAAAGGTAACTACAAACCACTTGTAAAGCTGGGATCTAGCCCTTCCATCTTCAGAGAGGGCTCTCTCCATCTGATTTATATTTCTGTTTTTAAGATCTTAGGTTAGCTATTAAAATTTGAGGTGGGTTTTTCAAAATTTTGGTTGAAAGATGCTAGCAAAATCCATTGGGCATGGAGTCATAAATTTTTGAGTAATTTATTATAAAAATAACAGAGAAATTGTAATAGGGCAGGGTAGGCAAACTCCTGGATCTTATAGAGTGCTTGTGGTGTGAATAAGATGAATGATATTTGAGCTCAATTAAATATAGAGCATACACAGATGAATTCTATACTTAATATCAGAAAGAAAACATTGATATTGTTAACAAGCCAAAGCAGAGTACACTTAAGCAAATTCAACCCCTAATATTCTTACAACAATGGGGAGGGAAAAAACACGTGGAAACTGAGGAAAATAAACAATTTTACATGAAAGAAAACACCACCAATTGCTTGACACGGGAATCCTGGAACAAACTTTCTTTGTATTTCTGTAAATTGATCACTTTGAGTACAATCCACAACTTACATAAATGTAAAGCTCCTTTCTTCATACATAATCCAACCCTTACTAAGTCTTATTACAAAATATTTATAAACTTGCCATTGAACTAACTTTGGATTCCAAAAAGGAATACAAAATGATATTTAACAAAATTACATATATTTATGAAACAGAACTAGAAAATAGGATTTCTGGACAAATTTGGTTGTTTGTTGAATCTTGAACGAAATTTGTCACTGACTGTCTGGAAAAAATAACTAAACAATATACTAAAAATAAAAACAATCACTGGAAAAGTGCAAGAAATCTAGAACTGTTGGGAAAATATTTAGCCTTCAAATTTGGAAATTGGTTCATTAATGTTGATCCTTTGCATTTTTGTAGCCTTTGCTGATTGTGTTCCTAAAATCTGGAAGTGATTTGGTGTCGTTATTTCCACTTGGAACCTATGTTGTTCGAATCTTCTTCTTTCCATTTTACCAGCAATGGGAGCCATCTATCCTTTATACTGAACATTCATCACAAAATACCCCTTTTTGAAACAGTTGTCCACAATCACAAAAAACATGGCTTTATCGTTGTCTTTGAGTATAGGATTTATACGTTGAATGGTGGTTTTTGGGGTGGGGGTATGAGTGGTATATGATAAATGGAGGAGGCCCCCCGAAATCATTATGGGGCTGCCACGTAGCATACAAATTTTCTTTTTTTAAACCACTTTTCGCCCCCCTCCCCCCCCCCCCCCCCTTCTTTTAAGTCTCAAGGTGTAAGGGGGTCTGAAAAATATCTTCATAAAATTACAAACAAAACTAATCCCGGGACCATTTTAAAATATTACAAATTAAACCAAGAAACAAGCGTCGTTTATTTAAAATTAGTCCCCTCAACCCTTAGCCCCTTTTTTCTTAGTTTTGTGACCAGGGGTGAGACCATAGGCCAATACATCGGAGTTTTAATGAAAACAAAGCTTTTGTGTTGAAACCTTTTAAAATAGGAAGAGAAGGAATTTCTGATATCTTCAGCTCCCTTTCTGATAGATCCTTTCATTAAATTTACCATAGGACCAGGTCTTGTTATATCATGCCTTCCATTATATCGAAACTTTCTGTTGTATGCCACTTTATACTGTGCAGCGGTGTAAAAATTTCTGATATACCTAGCCCCGGGGGCTTAGGCGGAATCCACATGACCAGGGCTTGGGGACTTAGGGCGAAATATTTGAGGGGCTAAACCCTTTAGCTAGGGACGAGGATTGATTCTTTGAAATATTGCCATAACATATGGTCCTTCGGAACCATAAAATCACAGTCATTAACCATTTCGGGACTTGATGAAAGGGGGCTGATTCTAAGTTAATTCGCTGCATTACAAACAATCCCATGTGCACCACATGGGATCACACCATATGCGCCTAGGCCCTTTAAAAAATCGAGACTTGGACGATATCGAGGATTTTATAACATTACATTTGGCTGCACCCACAAAACTTTTGATATGCAACCTTCGATATGACATCATCAGTCCACATGGCATCTCATGAGTGGTGATACGTGTCACCCAGATTTTCCCCCTTAGGACTCCTCAAAATGCCAAAACTACCTGCCATGTGGCCCTCCGTACAACCACATCATGTTGACGTCAAATGCCACATAGCTTTATCGGAACCAATAATATTCTGCCACACGTCCCACTAGAGGAGAGAGAAAGGGCCCATCCACCTTTGGTTTTGTGATGAAAATCCTTTGTTAACTTGTTTCGGCATTCCCCCCAGTGTAACACTATCAGTGTTTGCATATCGCAACTTCTTAAGGTTGTCACATATTCTGATTCGCCGATTCATCAATTGTTGATCCGCCAATGTGTCGATTGTCAATATGCCATGGACCTCCGATCACTAATTGCTAATGTGCCCTGGACCTCTGATGTGCTGATCGCCTATATGCCTTGGACTTTTGATAAACAATCACCGATGTGCCCTGAACCTTTGATATTTCTTCCTTTCAAAGGCTTCAAACCCTTAACTTCAACAATCCATATCTTTTGATCCAAGAGTCCATTTTTGGACTTCTACATACCGTTGAAGTGCTTGTTCAAAGAAATTTCCAATGGAGAGAGTCTAATGTAGGTTTTGAGTCATTCTGCTGCTTGGTAAATGACTGCAAACTTCTCTTCTTGTTTTATCTTTGAACAATTGAAATCACACCCACCATGATGGTCCTCTACATGAAGCCAATAAATACCATAAGGATCCTTCTGAGCCATGCACTGCAGCACACATTATTGCCAATCTGGTTAACATCAATGCCAACATTCATGCACAATACTAAAACAACCACCATCAATTGTCCAACCTTCACTCATGACAAGGCACTCACGACAACTCACCGATGACCCCTTAGGGACCTTACAACTCAAATCAAGGCTAATGGACCCCTTTTGACACATATTTTCAATGAATTGATCAATTTGAGACCTTAGTACAAAGATAATTTAGACTATAATACCTAGTGAATTTATAGGCTAAAGTTTACTAGCAGATTCCTAAAATAAATAACTGGACAAATAAACTTTGATTACCTATATTATAGGACCCTAGCACATTGCTTTGTAGTAGAATAAACTTTTTTTAGCATACCATACTTCGAACAATTATTGCTAATATTGGCATGATACGAAGTCCATAAATGCAATTCCAATAAACCATTGAAATTGTCTCGAAGCTCTGAATCCAGTGTAATTTATCTCGACCGATACATTCTAGAATATTTTTCCATTCAATTGAGAAAATCTTTTAAGGATAAACACAAATAGAAATTTCATCCCCATTTTTCTTTTGAAATTCGGACATGTTGTACATTACAGTCTCACTAAAAGGCATATCTCTCACACAAGCCTTGCTAGTGCCATTTTCGTGAATAATGAGTTTGTAAAAAATTCTAGCCAATCTATTGCCTCAAGTTTTCTTGGGAAATTCACAACATAATCGTCATTAGTAAGAAGTGAGAGCAACCTCTTGTTCAGTTCCTTAATTCCAGGATTTTCAGGCCATTCCATCTTTGATAAGAGGTGTCCTTCAAGGGAAATTTCATTCCAAAAGGATGAAAACCTTGCAACATATAATTTGTTGGTCTTTGTAGAAGCTTGGGGAAATCATAGGTAATACCACTAGAATTAAACGTTCTTACCTTGCACAAATTTGGTGGTCTTGTGCAAGCACCAATAAGTTAGTCTCTATTCTTATACCAAACTTTCTCCATAATGGATACTCCCTCGGAAACATCTTGATCCTTGCAAGTGTCTCTATATAATTTAACACAATACTTCTAATTGCAACCATCAACCAAAAATGATGTTGAATTATTTCTGGTTGAAAATTTTGGGCCACCTTTGTTGCTTTTTGACCCATATTTCTCCTCAACAACTACCTCTAGAAATTATGAGATAGTGTTCCCCTTACTATTGTTTTTCCCTTTGTAGCCACAAACCATCAATCCGACACCAAACATATCAGTCTTAGCAAAATCTTCCTCCATATCTTTAATTGGATTATTGCTCACTTCAATCTTTGCTTTCTGGTCTTTCTCTGCTGCTTCAGATCTATGTTGAAATTTGGTACTGGAGGACAGGTGGTTCCTTTAGGCTTTGATCTTTGGCCTAGGGAAAAGTGTCAAAAAAGAATTTAATTTTTCTCCTAAAGTGACTTTATAATTTTTATAAAGTCAAATCTAATTTATAAGTGACTTTAAGTGATAAAGTTACTAAAGTCTAATTTTAAAGTGACTTAATAAAGTCAATGTAAAATTAGAAAGGAAAAGTGACTTTGGAAATAAATGACTAAGTGGGTCTTTATTAAAGTGGGGTGAATTAAAAAATAGAAAGTGAGATTTAAATGTGCATTTAATCTTAGCCGTAGATCTAAATATATTTCAGCCATTGGATTTAGGGATCACCCAAAAGTCACTTAGGGTTGGATTAAGGGAGGAAAATGAGGAAAAGATCATTCATTCTTTCATGAGTAGATTGGGAGAAGGAGAACAAGAGAGCAAGGGAGATTTCTGGACAGTGAGGAGAAGGAGGCGGAGTTTCAGCAAGGCGAAGTTTCAGCAGGGCGGAGTTTCAACAAGGCTAAGTTTCAGCAAGTCTGTACAGCGGAGTTTCAGCAGGGTGGAGTTTCAGCAAGGCTGAGTTTCAGCAAGTCTGTACAACGGAGTTTCAGCAAGGCGGAGTGTCAGCAAGGTTGAGATAAGTTGTAAAAGTTTGCTTGCTAATTTTTGCTGAATATTTCTCTTACTGTAAAAATCATTTTCCAGAAATAAAAGAAGCTTTCGAATTGGTTTTCCCCAATAGTTGTAGGGGGTTTTTCCAGGGTCACATTGACCAAAAATCTCTGTGTTTAAATGTGTTTTAATGGCTGTTTGTTACTGCTGATTTTTATTTCTGCAATTTCCAGCATTCTGTAAAATTTTCAGAATTTGTGTTTTCAGCAAAATTTATTTTCCAGTTGTTGAATGTATGGATATGGGAAAGGGCATTTAACTATTTTGGAGAAATAAGGTGAAACTGAAAACCGGGGTGGGAAAACAAAAAATTTCTACAATCTACAATTTCCTTTTCCTTTCATTGACATTGATGGTGTCGATGCTTCAATCTGATCTATTATTCTTGTGAAATTCCTGTTAGATTCTTAAACTCTTTTGTTATCATCTTCAAGAGATTTTATGTTTTAATCTTCAAATTTTCTGGTGCAATCTTCAATTTTTTGAATTGTTTTTGCGAGCAATTTCTACTACTGGTTCGAAAACATTTTCTCTTAAACCCTCCAAGCAAGCGGGAAAACCATCTCTAATACCATTGTAATATTCCTTTTTATTTATTTAGCTAAAAATTCCCATAAATTTCCCGGATGCGGGTGTACACAAAGGATGATATGATGGCAGAGGAATGGGCCGGTAATTGGCATCGCCACATGGCCACCCGGAAGCTCGCACACAGAGTAATAAACCCGTCTCACAACATTCATAAATGCCATTCAATGCGGCACTCGAACCAATTCACCAGCGTCATCCCACCTCGGCTCTGCATCATGGAGACCTCAGGTAATATTCAACCCACCTCCTCTGTTTTTTCTCCTCCGCCTCTGAATTGCAAATGCCCCCTAGCTGTAGTGGAGCCAAGCACCCGCATTGCAACAGGCAGGCGATGCAATGTTCTCTACTACATAGAATTTGGAAAGGGCAACCATTACTCTCAGTGCCCGATGTGCAACTTGACTCTAGCTTCTGAGCCTTCTGCCTCTAATTTCCGCTCAGTGTTGACTTCTCACAGGCATCCCCTTCCTCCCCATGTCATTATGCCTCGACTGCGCCAACAAATGCATAGCAGGAGGGGCAACAATAGAGGTAGACTGCTCTATTCTTCCCCCTCAATGGTCTCTAACTCCTCTTCCCCCTCGTCAAATTACATCTCAGCTCATTATCCTGATACTCGCAGTGGCCGAGCCCGCACTCACGCTATTCGCTCCTAGCCTTCGCAAACCTGTCCATCAGCTACTGCTCCCCCTTCCAGCTCTTAGCAATCCAACCATTTTGCCCAATTCACATAGCATTTCTCTATGAATTGACCTAGTATGATGGCCACCATTACAGTCACATTTCAAGAGGAGCCTTCCAGTGATGAAGGACGTCCCACTCACACAACGGAGAAGAGTGATATTGCTTAGGGCGAGCCTTCTACAGCAGAGCAAAATCGAGAAACTCTGGCGAAGGAAGACACAGGTGAGCTGCCGAAAGACGAGGAGGACCTTGATGCTACAGGTGTCTAATTCTTGAAGAACACCCGTCAGCACCAAATGACAACTAAAACAACACGTGTCTTCAGATTGCAGGTTCCCAACAACCAATTCTATGGGTTTAATTTTGCATTTTTGAGCAACATAGTTAGTTTTGAAACTGAATTTAATAGAATATCACTCTATGTTTACATGTTGGTTTCCCCTGCGAGGGCAACAAATTTATTTTGGCTTGGACTAGTTTCCCACTTCTAGGCAGTCTTCATTTTGTTTTTGTTGCAATATGCCATGAACATTGGCTAAGAACTGCAGAGGCTAGAGCCTCCTTGTATCATTTTGTTACAGTAATAGATCTAGACTTATTTAGAAAAATAAAATAAAATTCCCAGAAATTATTACAACATAAAGTTTTGTCAGAAATACTAATAAATGCAACACAGATCCATAGAGATTATAGACAATATTTAATGCAAGAAACCCAATTTTAATTATTAGTAATTTTTGGAAAAATATTACATCAAGAACTTGGAAAATATATTTGGTTTCTGGTTCTTAGACTCTTGCAATTTGATCTTTAGCAACTTGGTCCACCAACTTGACCCTTTTGAAAGATAGAATTCGACCCACTCTCTAGATGAATGAATTAACTTGTCACTAGACCAATTCAAATTCCTTAGAAGATAAATGGTTAGTTAGGGTAGCTTTAGAACCACCGAAACCAACCACCACCAGCTAGGGCGCGTATTTCAACACCAAAACTAGGAATTATAACGAAGGTTTCTCCCTCCCACCATATGTTATTAGGGCTCCTAGTATACTTAACAAAATATCAAATACTCAATTATATCCCCCAAATGAATGCTCATCTTCTTTTTTATAACTTTTCTCTTCCAAATACCACATGTGAATACCATGGATCACTGAAATACCATGTGTCACCCTTTTAATACAATGGCTTTATAAGTTATATTTCTTAATTAAATAAAAAAGTCACTTATAATACCCTTTTTAATTTTATTACTCGATATCACCTTTAAGATGACATTAAATAAATAAATAAATTTTCTCCTTTCTTTTGTTCTCGAAAAGGGACATTACACATTATTTTTGTTAACTGTGGATCATAACTAGCTTTATGAAGCCTTTTTCCCTAGTGGAGCCATAACCCTAACTTAAGGGTGACCCACTACTAAGAGATATTGAGTAGTAAGGTCTATGGCTAGGTGGAATGTCCGAGGTCTATAACCAGTTGGTGACATTTCTCAAAATAAGTTTGTTTATATTTATATGATTTTGTGTTGCATTATTCTACTATTTATATGTTGTTATGCATTAAATATGTTTATGCATGTTTGATTATGTTGCCATGGTGAGGGGTATGTTGCATGTCATGTAATTTACATATAGGCAATCATGATAGGGAGGAAGTTGGATACCAGGGGTACCTTAGTGACATAATCAAGATTGGTATGTTAATTAGATGTTGTAGAGTAGTCAATTGTATTCTCATTGTTGTGAAAACGTCAATGGGCATAAATAGCCATGTCATAAAAGTGATATCAACTAGTTTTAAAGGATTTTGATTTTATGGTTTAGAGACAAAGTTGTTGGTAGTAATGTGCCTTAACCTAGATGGCCAGGTACATTACATGCTCTAAGTTTGTGCTTGGCATTCCCTAAAGGACATAAAACCAAACAATAAAAAAAGTAGATGGTTTTAAAAAAGTACAACATTCCACTATCTTCTAGTACATGTAAGTTTGACATTACCCTTTGCTAGTTCGATCGTTAGAATGGAAATGTTGAATTAGAACACAAATCCCTAACTCTCTCTAGTATTGGAACTTGTAAAACAACTCCTTTTCTCACTGTCAAGGACATAACTTCTTATTTTCTCCATGCTACGTGAACTATGTAGGTAGAGATATAATTGTGAAGGTATAGGTATAGACATTTCTGAGTTAGGTGTTTGGGTGGTCTTGCACATCATATTAAGTGGAGGTGACAATCCAATTCATTCGTAGAGGATAAAGTGCTACTCCCAAGGACTAGAAATAAGGTTTTAGTTGAATTTCTATGCTCTTTTCTTATTTTTGTTCCTATCATATGTACGATAACTTCTGGAAAAACATAAATATCATAAAATAACAATAACAATCAATGAAACCTCCTCCACTTTAAACAAGTGCACATAGTAGCTAGTCCCTGCCATTTAGTTTAAATATAGCTAAATTTAAATATATGTTATTGTTAAATATGTTATTTTTATTATTAATTCGTACTCCACTGGCCATGAAGTTGATTTAAACATTCATTAACTTTAGAATAAGTGTGAAATAAAGAGTTGAAAATTTATATTTATCTATAATTATGATGATTAGATATGATAATATATTTGATAATTTTTAAATGAAAAGTTAACCAAGACAAGAAGGTAAGACATATAGATTATATATTATGAAATTGGTTAACTAGTAATTATAAATTTGAAATATAAACTTTTAGGAAATGTGATTATTTATTGGAAATTTGTAATTATGAAATTGAAAGTATTGAAAATTTAAATGAGTTATCTTGTTTTGGAGTGAGAGATGCAATTAAAAAAAAAGAAGAAGAAAAAAAGAAGACATCATTTCTTATTTGAGGGTGCAAGATAATCTATTTTTCTTTATTTAAAATTAAGAAAAAAAATCTTTATATTAGTATTTGTATTTACACCAAACTATAAATTGATACCAAACAACTATGATTTAGTGATATATTTTTAATGATAAAAGATGAAATTGTTCACACATTAAATCAATGATAATGTCTTCAATTGATTTTAACATTAATGTCATGTGTTAAGTGTGAAATATATTGGACAAAAATATAGTTTTAAATTAATTTCTAAAATAATATAATAGAAAATAATGAAATATAAAGCATTGATTTGCTAGCATGTTCCTTGCATGATGTTGATTTTGTTTTTAAAAAGACCATTTAATTCATGCATGTGGAGCCCAATTTCCCAAAAGAATCTATACTTAACATATTATAATTTGTTCACTCTAACCACATCTCCAAAGTACAAAATTTTAATTGACAAAAAGACAATAAGTCTAAGTTGTGGATCTTAATCTAATTTTGATTCAGGTTGGGGATCTTCATGTTAGCTCGAAAGAAGGGGCATTCCACGATATCATTATAATTGCACGTGGCTTTTTTGACCAAGAAAAATATTATTAAATGTGATTTGTGAGGTTTGTGACAATGAGTATTATGTTTTACATTCTACTTTTACTCTCCTACTTATTATTCTATGAGCATAGGAATACAAATTTATGATAAGACTTTTGTACCTCTGGCTTACCAATTTATAAGACCTTTGTACTTCTCATTAATTTATGCACTGAGCAATAACATGTTGAATCCGATTGTAGAAAATTAAATTAAATCTGAATGTTGAATGTTGAATCTGATCGCCGATGGCAATCAGATTGTAGAAAATTAAATTAAAAATTGTTAAAAAATATTAAATTTCAATGTGCAAAGTAAAACTATGGAAAACTTACAAATACTTTTAGTTAACCCTAAACTAATATAGATTTGACCACAAACTGAATGCAATATCCCATGCCTACGACAACGATAAGAGTAGTTGGAAATGATTCTCAAATAATGAAGAATATAAATAGAAGTTTATAAAACAATTAGGAGTATTAAAACAATTCCTCTCTCTTAAAGCTCGATGAGCCCCTCAATGTTTCACTTCATCAATTCTAGGGATGAAAGATCAATATTTCACTTTGATGGGACCAACCCGTAACTTATATTTTAATATTATTAACAATAATACACCAACGCTTTAATCAACAGTTGTATGATTAGCAAATAAATGGGGGTTAATACATTTGATTAGGCTCTAAACAAATGATTGTTCTGGATATTTGTTGGTTGGCATTTATGTCGGAATTCAATGATGGTTTGCTTGTTGTACCTGCCTCGATTACTGTTTTCCTGCTCTTTGTTGTTACCAAAACCCTTGGTTCTTTGTCATTCAGTCATTTCTAATTTGTGTTTTTGCTGTGCTGAGGGTTTATGTCTATAACGAGGGTTTGTGCTGCGACTATGTAGAGTTTGGCAGCAAGGTTCTGTGTGCGCCCAACTATGAGTTCTTTTGTCCGGTGGCGAGATGTATCTGCCTGCACTTGTGGCTTTGTCGCCTGGTTGCCTGGTCACGGTGTGGAAGGTTTCCTCGTCTGTGTGAGAGGGTTATCGCTGTTTCCGTCTACTTGGTTATTATACCTTCCCCTGTTCCATTGTTTCATTCTGTTATAGTCTTTTTGGTTGTTATCTTATGGTTGACAGATGACTGTTCTGTGTTCTAACAGGTCGCAGTCACGGTGGCTTCCTCAACTTCGCGATCCTGGCAAGGTAAGCTGTTCCTTCATGCTATTGCTTACCCTCTTCAGTTTTCTCCGGCACTAACAATGTTCGCTCCTTGGTCTATAGGGTTTCACCGTTGACTGTGGCTCAGTGGGGTTTCACTCCTCCAACGCGAATGCTCTTTAGGTAAACGATTTCCCTGACTATGCTTTCAGTTCTCTTTTTCTTTTGTTACTTCCTGGCTATACTCGGCATACATTTGACTGACAGTACTTCGTTGGCTCACTGTGCAGGTGAGGGTTTGTTCCTAGGCGTGGTCTACGTAACTGCTACGAGAAATGGTTCCGGTAGGGTTGTTCTCTGCTACTGTTGTCAATTTATAGTTTGGTTGTCTCTATCAGATTACTGGGCAAAGTCCCAGTACTCCATTTGATTTTCTTTGTCGTTGTGCGACCCGGGATTCAATTTGTATATAAATTTTCACTGTGCTCTGAACACTTGTAATTTTTGTCCGCCTTTCTATGGTGACCGACTAGGGTCCAACCCTAACTTTTTGGGTTTTGCTATATCGTGTTGTCTTTTCCTTTGTTCTTAACTGAGTATTCGGGATTGTTTGTATGTATACAAATATTTTAGTTATAAAAAGGAATTAACAGGAAACATTCTGTGTAATCCGTTTACCTCTGTTTTGGGGTCATTATTCGGTAATTATATTCTCATTCGATTCCGAATTGCTCATACTATTGTTTGCTTTCGTATATTTGGACTCCGTTGTGATTATTGTCGGAATTCCGTGCTGGGAACACTCGTTTGGTTTCTTCGTTTGCTCTCTCTGTTTGATAGAAGGGAAACAAAAAATACAATAGATAGGAACGCATAATGCTATTTAGTTTGCATACTCAGTAGTTAGAGGAAAGTAAATGAATGTCATGGACACGCTGTTACAGATGGATTCAGATATTCGATGAAAAACTACTTTCTCTTTATTGTATTTCTCTTCTCATGCATTGAACCCCTCCAGAATGTATTACATTGGTTTTTGTATTGTATTTAGACAATTACTTGAACTATTCTCGGTTACCATTTAGTTACTTTTATAGTTACACAATTGATGATTATGATGGGTTTTCTTGGGTTTTTTTTTTTTTTTTTTTTTTTTTTTTTTTTTTTTTTTATGAACAGACAACTGTAAAATGGATTAAGAAAAATGACAGAACAACGTAACTTTAATGACACTATTCTAACTGCACTGTTCCTAATATTCCTTAACTAATAATTAAAAAAACTAGTTTCTAGACACTGTTTTATTCAGTAAATGTAAATGAAACTAAAAGACATTGAACCTGTCCTCCTTAGCTGAGACCAACACCCGGTCATGGTGCCCTTAGCTGGATGCTCCTGCATCACACTTCATCAATTCTAGTGATGAAAGATCTAAGGAGGATCAAGATCAAGGGTTGGGACATCATTTATGGACCAAGAATATGGGAAGGAAATCAAATAAAGATTTGATGAAAGAACAAGCTAATAAGGATAAGGAATTAGGAAAGTAGTAATAGATAGACATAGCTCTATTGAAAAGAATGAAATCATATTAAAAAGAAAACCCCCTATGCATGTGGTTTAAAATATTAAAGTAAATAATGAAGATCATCTCTTAAATTCTAAGACATTGGATTAAAAAACACCAATAAAAATTAACAATCCATGAAATACAAAAAAATCCTTAAACTTAAGACCTTAATGATCCTTATCATTAAAGCTCAAAAGATTTCATTTCTCTATTAGTCAAACACAACATTTATCATTTTAATTAATGTCTTTTAAATTTTAACTTTAACCCACCCAAACTAATTTCAAATAAAATATCACCTTTACTAAAATATTAAAAAAATCACATAATAAATTGTACGTGTATTTTTAAACCAATTGAATAATCTCATTTATAAATAAAATATCAAACACACATTTAAAAAGTTAAAATTTAATTCTTCTCAATTAAATTTATATATCACTTCCAAATTCACTCATTATTTTAAAAGTGTGGTGAGTGTAGAAGAAATAGACATCAAGAACTCAATAAAGACCATGTAAGGGTAAGGTAACGGTGTAGTAGTAGATGGCGTAGTATGTCGACAAGGTTTAGTTCTTTGCAGGCGGTATGGCTTCTGGTGGAAAATAGATGCCGTAGTATGCCGACAAGGTTTAGTTCTCTGCAGGCGGTATGGCTTCTGGTGGAAAGGGAATCGAAGGCAGGGACACTTAGTCATGAGTAACTTTAGCAATTAACTTAAAAAGATTATGCAACCCTACACAATGCTCAATGTAATTACATGTTCAAGAAATAAAAAGACCTTTGTACTTTTGGCTTATTAATTTATAAGACCTTTGTACCTCTAGCTTATTAATTGATAAAATCGTTATACTTCTAGCTCATTAATTTATGCATTGAGTAATAATAGGTTAAATGTAATGGTTGTAAAAAATTAAATTAAAATATTGTCAAAAAATATTAAATCTCAACGTGTAAAATAAAATTATGGAAAATTTACAAATATTTTTAGTGAACTCTAAACTAATATACTTTTCATCACAAACTAAATACAATATCCCATATCTATACTAAAAATAATAATAAATTTTACTAACTTTATAAAAATTTATGTGGCAAAGTAAACCTACCCTATTAAAAAGATGAGATTCACTATCAATATATGTTAAAACGGATTAGAATAAAAAGTAACTAATTCACTTTGAATGGGTGCACTATTAAAACACTCCTTGCAATAAGTCATTGGTTTAAATCCCCATAGGTACTTACCTGCCAAAAAAATAACTAATTACTAACCCATTACAAAGATTATTGAAATTTAATATTTTTTTATAACAAAAAAATGGGTTACATTTAAGTATCTATATACATCCTTCCACACACACATAAATAAAAACCTTTAAACTTCACATCTTTTAATATATACCACTTTATTATCAAATCACCACACCACATTATTTTTCCATTCAACATACTTCTATCAAAGATTAAGTTCCATCGGATATACTTCGATGTTGTCTGCACATTTTTTTAAGATACTATACTACAAATTTTATTAAAAGATACTATACCACAAATTTTATTGGGAAAAGGCCGGCTATATAAAGGCTCTGTCATGCTTCAAAGGTTCTTAGGAAGCTTGTAAGCATGGCAGCAGAAGAAGAGCTCTGTAAAGCAGCTGTTGAAGGCGATTACATTAGAGTGAAAGGGCTTATAGACAACGGAGCCGACGTGACATATTTTGATTCAGATGGCTTTACACCTCTCATGCACGCTGCTAAACACGGCCATTCTCAGGTCGTTCAATGCTTGCTGGACTCTGGTGGCCCCTGGAATGCTCTTCATCCCTCCGGCCTCTCTGCAGGCGATTTCGCCATGGAAGCCGGTCATCAGGACGCCTTTGACGTACTTCTCAATGCAGGAATGCGGGCAGAGCTAGTTTTAGGAAAAATAACGAGGCCCCAAAACTCTAACACAGAGTATCTCGAACATCGAGTTCTTTATAGTGAAGACAAGCTCCTGGACGAGGAGGACAAAGGCGTTATGATGGCTTGGGAGAAGCCACTAATGGAGGCACATGCGAGGGCGGTGTGTAGCGGAGGTGAAAGTGGGCACGTTCTCAATGTTGGGTTCGGCATGGGTCTGGTTGATGAGGCTATACAGAAGTATAAACCTGCATCTCACACTATAATTGAAGCTCACCCGGATGTCTATGCTCGTATGCAAGCAACAGGATGGGGAGACAAGCCCAATGTGAAGATCATATTTGGCCGATGGCAAGATGTTCTTCCTCAGCTGGAATCTTATGATGGTATGCTTATGCCTTCTTCTAGGATTACATTTTTTTTAACTTCTTGGGTTTTTAATAGAGAAAAAAAAAGATTTTAGCATTACAAAATGACGCCAAACATAAGTTTGGTCCTGAAAGTTCAAACTTTTGAAAGTAATTCTTGCTCTGTCTTTAATTGGGTTGGTCCTTCAATCAATCCTATAAGATCCTGATCAGCTTAGTACTGTCTTTTTCTAACTCCAAGGGTTGGGGCTATGCCTGTAGGTGTTACTGGCCTTTTCCAAAGCATATAATTAACAGCTTATATGTGTTATAACGAAAAGACTGAAGTCAAGTTGTTTACACTTGCTCTGTGAAGACACAAAGCCTCCAAGATTGGCTCTGCACCGAGTCATATTTACTCAATGTTGAAAAGTTTGACTTGGATAATATTTTTAGTAAACTTGTTACCTCAGTCTAGTGTGTCTAATCCAGGGGATTTGAATTAGGCATTTATTGGCATGGAACTAGTCAAATAACAACATTGATGATAACTGTTAAATTTTCTTTCCTTTAACCCTAACAACTGGCAAAATATTTCCTAGTAATTTCCTTGCCGTTAATTAAATTTAATCGCAGATTACTGAGTAAAATGCACTACTGGATTTTAACTGGTAAATAAAAGTAAAATCAGCAGAAGCAAATATATACTGATTTCACACATGCACACATAGAATTTCTGCCCTTGAATCTGTTGTTCATAAAATTAAATTCTCAGCATACAAGGGCTTCTCAATTTGGGAATTAAATTGTCCACTGAGGAAAAAAATACAATTACAGCAAAACATAGACATTTTCAGCTGAACAAAACTCCTGTTGCCTGATCCGTACGAAATGTTGGTCTACCTGCGACCTGCCAGTGTGCTGTACAGCCTAACCGAGGCTTGTACGGCCCTGCCTGTCACACGTGCGATCAATCTGCGCGCTGTACAGCTGGTTGCGCGGTATGACCTGCCCGCAGCCTCTTTAATGCTGGCCATGACCTTCTTAGTCTGTCCTCGGGCTGTTCTTCCTGGTTGCAACTTGTACAGACTGGTTACAACCTGTACGGATTGCCCACCTCCTGCAATCTTTACAATATGTTTGATTCTAGGTTGCCAAGGATGGGAGTGGAGCAGGAGTGCCAGCGTCATTTCCTTAAAAACCTAAATAGTGGAGTGTCTCAGGAGTGTTATATATATATAGATAAATAAGTGTTATAATGCATTTATATAAAAAAACATGCAGAATGCCAAATTAGTTGGTATAATATGTGAAAAAATACATATTTGTGTTACTGGTAGATGAATATTACATTATTTAGAAATGTCATACATTGTACATTAATAATTATATTTAACTTTGGAAGAAAGCATTCTGAATAAACGAGCAAGAACATTTAAATGACGAGCAATTTTCCATCATTGCCTATATGGGATCCTCATTGTTTGAATCATCCTTCATTCTTTGCCTTCCTGTTGTCTAGCCTTTGCCTACCTTGGTCCTCTAGGGACATCAGTCAATACCACCCAATTTTGATGGAACTGCCTAATCTAAGCCTTAAAATATGGTAGAAAAAAGTCATCAGTGATTTTGGTTGGAGTGAAGGGTATGTTTTTGCTAAGGCATGACAAAGGAATTCAATAATCAACATCACCAACATCGGAGTACAAAAAAGGTTTGGTGCTCCTGATTAAATGCCAATCACATACCCTCATGAAGTAAGTCTTTTCATTATTCTGGAATAAGTGTCTGGTTCATTAAAGATTGGAAATAATCCTTGAGAAGGATCGAATCTGGAGGATCTTTGTGGCTTTTCCAAAATGCTTTCGATCCTACACAGTGGAGTCACTAAATGAGTTAAAATAAACAAAAGGAAATACACATACCACATGTCATTGTAGATTTTCGACGATGGATGACAATCCCCAGCAACAACACCAATTTGTTATCACATAAATATATATTGACAAACTTGCATGACACTTTTAGACAGCCGACCCCATCATGGTTGAAAATCTCTCCATTCAAACTAGTGTTTTCCAGTCTCCAGGGGTACCCCTAAATGATGTATGCTATTATCCACTTAATATTCCTGCATAAAACTTCAATTTGATTAGCATACAACGAAGCCTCACTTTTGACTTGCTGATAAACAACCAAAAGATAAGTAATCCTTTAAAAAGAAATTTGTGATGGTTGAAATTAGATTTTTGAAAGTAATGCTAGCAGCGAAATTGAAAGTGATGCAAAGAATGAATGTGCACCTCGAATGAAATAATTCAAAGCAAGTGCATATCAATGTACCATCACGTTGAATAAAAATTCATTCAACAACCTCCAATACATTCAAAGAGTTAGAATCAAACATAATTGAATAGAATCACAAATTACTCAAGAAGTTGGTTGCACCATAATGAGTACTGAGTGACAGGCTAGCATGAGTTCCTTCACTTGTGGTGGAGGTAGTGGTTTGAGAGACTAGAACACAGAAAAGTGAGATCCCCATTGCTACCAAAGCATCTAAGAAACATTGCCTAATCATTGTACTGGTGCTCCAATATGCATATATGGAAGAAACATTTCCACCCTCAAAAATTAAAACAGTTGATCCAATGGCTCAAAGCAAGGAAAAGTTGTAAAGGCCAAAAGTTTTGTCAGTACAACCAACACTTCTTCCTTTTCCATTTTCAATTATTTGGGAAAAAACACAAAATTTGCTTTCTTTTCTCCACTTCTTGAGGAGAAACATCAACAAAATCTGCTTTCTTTGCTTCTCTTCTTAAGTGGAAACATCAACAAAATCCATTTTTCACATCTCCTCATTTAATTGGAAAAATCTAGCTCTTCCTCTAGCTTTACTCATGAAAACATTCAATAAAAGTTCTCATTCTCTTATTAAAACTATTTGACTCATTTTCCATGTGATTAAATAATTAAATAAAAATTAATTATTTCACAACTTATGACTTTGTAGTCATAATCCTTGAAAAATTCACCCAAAGATGTGATTTAGATCCATGCCAAGTGTCAGCGCAAATCAGAAGCAAGTGGCAAAGATGCTACTCAACTCCTCACTTTTCCATGCAAAGGAAGCTCAGACCACCCCTCAATTGCTAGCTAGGAACCACGACCAACACCTGCACCTACCAAATATATAAACTTACTAATTATATACATGCCTAAAAAGGAAGTGTTCCCGAAAAAGCAAAAATGCACAGAAGTACAACTTTTGGCCAAATGACATAATGGGCCATAATAACAAAAGAACACAAAAGTTTCGGAAATTTTGCCATTGTAGATCTCAATGAAAACGGTCCCATTAGACTCGCTTTTTCACCAAGCAAGAAGAAGTAGTCAAATTTGATGTGGGCCCTTGCTGGTCCGAATATTGAAAAAGCAGAATTGCCAAAAGTAGAAGTTTCCTAGAAACTGATGAATCTGAGTATATAAGGTCCTCTGATTAACAGTTATGCCATGAAGCGTCTAGAAGTAGACCAGTGTGATTGAGTCTCACTCAACCTTAACCCTTAACCCTTCAGTAGTAAGAAGTGCCACTGGGGTTAACACCTTTGTAGCATAGATAGCGGCAAAAAACAATCTTCTGGAATATCAAGAATTTAGGAATTTCAATGATGCAGTAATACATCCATCAAAGTAAATAATAATAATAATAAAACTTTGGGGTCGGCCAATACAATTGTTGGAGAGTTGTCTCAAAAGACTATGCATGGCGTTGATCACATTGGTGTAGCTCTCAAGTAACCCCTTTTTGTGGACCTAACATTACCATTGTTTGTGACTTATCTCAAAAGAGTCCTCACATAACACTGATCGCATTGATACAGCTCTTGGGTGACCCTTCATGTGGTCCTCATGGTTCCATGACCCACACTATCAAGGAAGTTCAATCACACATGACTACCATCAATGAGCGACTCTTTGTTTTGATAAAATTGACAAGCTTGAGGCTAAGCACTGTAGCAAACCTTCACAGATGTAAAAGAGAATAAATCGTAAAACTTCATAAATAAACCCTTGAACATTGAAGATACTAAAACATTCACCCTGAACAACACAAGGATATAGAGAAAATAACCCTTTAAGGTAGGGAAACACTATCAAATACTCCATATGGTATGAAATTTGAATCACTCCACAAGCCATGTTTGCTACAAGACAATACAATCCAACCTCCAACACAATGATACTCGTGTATTTACACTATCAGATTTTCCAAAGGCCCTAAATAATTGTTGTCCTGTGTTTCTCTTGATTAAATAAATCAAATATGAACATATTTAATAACAGAAATGTGTTATGAACCAAATACTTAAAAATTCAGAAGTACACACCATGTACAGAAATGTGAGTGTGGACTTTCGAGCACTACTACAATATAGATAGGAAAGATAAGTCACACAAAATAACTCCTTAAGAATAGGAGAACCTCCTCCAAATAGCAATTACATTCATACATCCCAAATCCCTCTCCTGAATACTGACTACAAGATCTCTTTATATACCTAATCACACATTGTACATGTGGGCCCTCCATCACTAGGCCAACCTATTACATATATATTTAAATATTACATGTACATTTAACCCCATATATGCCGCCCCTTGGGGTCATACGATATACATTTAAACCAATATAGCTCCCCCCCCCACACCGGATAATAACACTCACCTCTAGCTTCAGACCAGTGAATGCCTCCTGCAACATCTTGTCATCCAAGATCATGTGAGGACACCAGTTCTAGATGTAGACTGTTGGGTAGCACAACTCTACCCAAAGAAACATCAGCAAGTCCTGATCATGTATCATGGCCTTAGCAGCCCCTATAATGGATCATTTTTTCCACTCTACAACCCCATTTTCCTATGGGTTGTATGAAATTGTCAACTCCCTCTTGATTCCCACCTCTTTGTAAAAACCCTCAAATGCTTTGGAGATATACTATCCCCCATTGTTCAATCTCAAGACTTTGATCTTTTTCCTTATCTAGTTTTCAACTAGATCTTTCAACTCTTGAAACCTGCTAAAGGCCTCATCCTTGGTTTTCAAGAAATTGATCCAAGTTTTGCAAGAGAAATCATCAATAAAAGAAGCATGATACATGCTTCCTATTATTGACGAGAAATCCTTCTCGAACTTGGTAGCAAACTCATTCATCTAAGTTTATGTCGAGACTGCTAATTGTTGCTACTTCCCTTTACCCTTATTCTTCTCCGGTCACTGTGACACATAATGACCATGCTTATGACAAACAAAGCACTTGATTTTACTCAAGTCCTTTCCTGATTGTGAGGTTGACTCCTCACTTTTTCCCTGGCCCTTGTTGGGTCCTTTACCTCTATCCTTATTTGATTGGCCAAATAGATCTGGATACTCATCACCACACTTGTTGTTGGCCTTTGACTCCATTTGAGTCTCCTCCTAGATACAATCATCCCAAAGCCTCTCAAAGTCAGAAAGGTTTTCCCGAGCACAAATACCTTTGACAAATGGTTCCCATGAAACTGGGAAACCATTCAATGCCATGTTTACTAGCTATGCATCTATAACATTCTCCCCAACTACTGCAAGTTGATCCTGAATCTATGTAATCTTCATAAGGTTGCTAGTGACTATGTCTGCTTTAGTCATCTCTATGGATCTTAGTTTGTTCCACAATATCATTTTCCTGTTTATGTTTTGACTCTGATAGAGACTAACCTGGGCATCAAACATCTCCTCCATTGACTTCTTCCAGATACATGAGGGATTAGATGATCTTTTATGGAACCAAGATCAACTGCTTGGCCTTCACTTCCTTTTGGTTGTGGGCTACCAACTGCTGTGGAATTGTAAGCAGAGTCACAGTATCCTTGACGATAACCCAAAGATCATTCTCTTTTAGTAAGAGTGTAACCCTCACCTTCCATGCTAAGAAATCTGACGCACCATCCAATCTGTCCTCAACCCCAAGGCTCATTGATACCATCTCTGAGATATACTGCACAACTCTCAAAGCTGAAAATTAGTTTGAAATCCTCTAACTGTTGGTCCTTATTTCAACAATTGATTTACTGTTGCAAATCCTTGAGAATCACAATCAAAGAAGTTAGCTCTGGGACCATGTGAAAAGTTCAAGCCCTAGGTGACTAATGTCCTTATGATCTCAATCAAGCAAATAGAATGCCAAATTTACCTAATGCTGAAATTAAATTTCAGCCCATAGCATGACACAATAGCTAGAAATTAAATAGAAGAAGCATAAAAATTGATTTCACACATACACAGGAATTACTCCTTCAAATTAGCTTTGCATTCCTTTATAATTTAGGAAACCTCCACAAGCTGTCCACAAAAAAAGCACTGCACAATTATCGAAATCATACTGAACTCGAGTGGATCAACCCGTTAAGATAGTACAGCCTATTGTATTGTTGTACAAATGATTTTGTAGAGTGTACAACTTGTCTGTACCACTTTAGGAACACCTATACAGTTTGTTCGTATGACTATACGGATAGTACCATACGACTCTACGAATCTATACTGTAATTTGCTGAAAGCTACCCACTCTCTTTCTCTCTCTCCCTCTCTGTTGCTCAACCTGCTCAACTACTCATGTGTGTTCAAAGCCTCTACCTTGTCACGTTTTTATACTTTTGATGGAGAATCTATTTTTAGGATTAGTCCAGGTCTAAATCATGTGAGAGATATAGTTTTATACTCAATTGCTTTATATAAGAGCTTCACTTTTTTTTATTAAAGTGAGCTACAAAACAAAATTACTTTGCCAAAAAAGAAATGCTTTTCAAAATTTACCTTTTTCCAAAATATCTCGAACTACTTTATGCATGTTCATATTAAACCTGTGTGGAAGTTCATGTCTGAACCATAATTCTCAACGTGAAACTTGTTGGCATATGTTTCATACCCTTTCTCCTAGGCAGCCTAGTGTGTTCAGTTGAAATGAAGTGAAATATTGTTCATGGTTTAGTCCTATAAATTAATATATGAGATCAGCCCCAAGGCTGAAATTCACAAGGAAAGAATTCAGAGAGCAAACAAAGGCCACAAGGGTTTCTTATTTTCTTATTTTCCATACACCAGACATTAGCATGAATTGGGTCCACGTTAGTTCTACACTTCTACTCCTTGACTTTTCAAGGAAAGATGAATGTGATATAGAACATCATTGATAGAAAACAGGACTATACACAATCAAAATGCAAAGGCCACCCACAACCATTACAGTTTATAACTTGGCTCAATCTGCTTCTGCCATGTTAGCATTAGAAGTCCCTCAAACCTACCCTGCAGGAAATCTCTGATGTGAGGTGAAATTTCTAATTTGCAATCAAAGTCATAATGTGGAAATTTATCCAGGATAGTGGGCATAAATGACTAAGTTAATCCACGATAGATCCATTTCATGATGTGTGCATGTGGTACACTACCAATGGTGTATAAATTTACTCATCAGTGTCTTTGATTTTAAGGGGTTTTAGAGGTGTGGGTTGTTGATGTATTGGATAAAGCTTTTTATTAGGAAATTCCTATGTGTAGATGCTTGTATATGTGATTTACTGGGTATGAGATTTTTGCAGCATATTGCAGGGAGTGTGAAAACATCCATAATGCTCAAGAGAGTTGTTTGTAAATCATTTTTATGTATTACTATATGTTCATTAATGAGAGGAAAAGAGTCCCTTGCTGGGGTGTTAGGGATGCTAGAGACCCCAAGCCCAGGGCAAAGTCTATCATTGATGAATGACGAGACCAAACCCTCCTCACAAAACAAGATGCCACTTGGTGGATCCATGGCAGATTTGGCACATGCAGCGGATAATGAGGACGCAAGTGCAGGTACTCGCCATTTATGATGGAGTGTGGGAGGGTTTTGGCTCTGCAAAGCCCCTCCAGATAGCATGAAGTGGAGATCTTACCATCCCATCTATAAGAATGACAGCTTCAACTCATACAAGGAAGTGGTCACTCTATGGCATGCACAGACATTATAACCCACGAAAAGTAAAATTCCTTTCTTTTGATCAAGTCCTACTAGACTACTTAGCTCTTGATGGTCTTTTGCTTGTTTTGTTGAAAACACTAAGAGGGGGGATGAATCGGTATTTTTTTTTCAATTGTTAATTAGCCGGTTAAGATTTTTTTTTTAAATAGAAGATACCAGAACACAGAAAATACAAGAAAAATAACTTATATAATGATTCTTCAAAGATGAGGACATCAATCCTCTCAACAAATCCAAGCACAACTTGGTCAAAATGAGGACTCCAATACTCCTAGGCTCTAACCTTTTTAAATACTTCAAATCAGCTTCTTCGAGATGTCTTCAAAAGGCTTTCCAGGGTCTGTACCAAATACCTTCAAAAGAGGTCTTCAAGATCTTCTCCAAGTCTGCTTCAACTACGCTTCAACAAAGGCTTCCAAGGCTGCTACAAATGGTCTCCAAGACACTCCAAGGAATTCTTCAAAATCTGGTTCAAATGTTGCTCCAAATGTTTACTCTAGCAAGTCTTCAAGAATGGTTCAAAACTCTTAAAGGATTGCTTCAAAGATATCTTCTTAAATTTTGCTCCAATGTGGCTACAATACTGCTTCAATATGGCTTCAAGAGATTGCTCCAAGGTCAGCTTTTAAGTTCTGCTCCAAGATTACTTCAATGGTTGCTCCAAAAACCTCTTCAATGACTTTTCAAAAGATTCTCCAAGGTTAGCCTCAAGTCTGCTCAAACAAGCTCCAAACTTTGCTCTAGAATGTCTCCAAAGTCCGCTCTAAAATTATTCCAAACTCTGCTCCAGAATGCTTCCAAAGGAGGGCCGAAAACAGAGGTCAAAGAGGGTTCCAAGTCTGTCCCACAAGAGATCGAATTGCAGGGCCGAAATTGTCTCTTCCACAGGCCAAGTCTGTAACTCCTTCAGGCTGAATTTTGCACCTTACTATAGGGGCCAAAATATGTTACAGAGGGCCAAATTCTGTCACTGGGAGGGGTTGAATTTGTGCCTTGCCACAGGTCTGAATTAGGTCAAGTTCTGATGATCCACAGGCTAAGTTCCAGGCCGAATTTTGTGCTACAAGGAGGCCGAAATCTGGGATATAAAGATGCAAGTTCTCGCTCCAAAAGATAGACCAAGTTCTGCTCCAAAGACCAATCAAAAGACCCTTTTATAACCTTTAATCCAAAACAAAAATAGAAACCAAGAAACCCTTCCTTCTGTAAAAAATCCTTGAATGCAATAAACTGGACATTTATCTTCTAACTGCTAGCAGTTTATCTGTCTTCTGAATTAACGATAAATTCACTATTGCATTCTTCACAATAAAAACACTGTGGAATATAAAATCAGAACCGAGAAACAGATGCACACACAATAAAATTGACACAATTAATTTTGGACAAATGTCCCTGGAAAAACCCCGAAGGAAAAACCAGTGCAGGAGATGAGGGTTTTATTATTATCTTTAGCAAATTCAAGAGTACAATGATCTGCTGGTCAATCTGGCAAAGCTCCAGCAATCTTCTACTGGCAAAAATAATCAGGAAGACACCTCTGTCTCCCTCTGCAACTGATCTGGCCTCTCTCAACCACTCACACCTCCTTTTGGACTTCGCACTTCCTCCTGGAATGCGCAGATCTGGCTGAAGAAAAATCATACAGCCCTGGAATAGCCTCCAAGCAAGTCGTCTAGCCTCCCTCTACCTATGAAACCCACTCACTTTGCCTCCAAAGCACTGATTTGGCAATTGGTAATTAAAACTTGGCTCCTCCGGCAACTCACTATTGTATTCAGCCTCCTCTGCAGATGAATTCGGCCTACTCTTTCCTGTCTCCCGGGCACTAGAAAATACTAAGTAAAATTCCTCATGGCTACTCTCAAATCGTTGCTGAAACCCTTGCTCTATTGCTTTCCCTAGCTCCAACTGCACCCTTGCTGAATACTTGCAATTAGGTAGTCAAAGTGCTCAACTCATACACTATGTCTTCTCCAATCCCTTTGAACTTTTCTTATAGTCTCTCGTTGGAGTCTCAACGGCCATGATTACATCTCAACCGATGGCTAAGATCAATTTGACTTCATCAATAGAAGCCTCCAGAGCAAAATCGGTCTTCTTTAATTAATTCACTTTAAGTAACCAATTTTCCTAAGTTATACTTAGGAACTTTTTAATTTTTGCTCATTAATTTAATTAAGGCGTCTCCAAGTCTTTTCATGCGAAACCTTTTTCTAGGTTTTGGAGATCTCCTGTTCCTTAGCCTCTTAGACACAATCTGAGACTAAAACACCTGTTCTATGCTACCATATCCAAAAATTAACGCTCCCTCTTAGCGAGGAAGGTGTTCTCCACTATACCCACCTGTTCTCTGAAAAAAACGAACTTTGCCCTCCCTAGGGCCTTCGTGAGTATATCAACCACCTATTGATCTATGGGAACATGTTGTAGCCAAACTAATCCACGTTGCACACGATCTCTCATCAACTAGTATCGTATGTCAATATGCTTTGGCCTATCATGGAACGCTGGATTCTCATAGAGTCTGATGCAACTCTGATTATCGCGGTAGATACCGGTTGCCTCCATCTTCTGATTGAACAAACTCACAAGCAGCTTCTGAATCCAAATAGCTTTGCATGTGGCCATGTATTCTATCTCTGTAGAACTTAGTGCCACAGGCTTCTGCTTCCTGCTGCACCAAAATACAACCCCTGATCCAAAGCCGAAGCAACACCCTGATGTGCTTTTTCCAATCCACTGAACTATCTACCCAGTCTGCATCTATATAACCACATAACTTGACATCATCACCTCGAGTATACCTCAGCCCATAATCGACTATGCCATGCAAGTACCTCAATATATGTCTTGCCGTTGTCCAATGCACTTTCTTAGGTCCCACCATAAACTCACTAAGAGAGTTGACCGCGAAACAAATGTTTGGCCTTGTGGTTACCAAATACATGAGTGAACCAATGAGTTGTCTATACAAGGTCGAGTCCACATCCTTGTCCTTTGATGCATCTATCTTCCTCCAATTAGTAATCATAGGCGTGGACATAGGTCTACAATCCTGCATCTTGAACCTCTTCAGGATCTCTGTAGTATATCTCCCTTGACCAAGGAAGATCTCCTCGTCCCTCTACCATACCTCCAGGCCTAGGAAGTAATGCATCAGTCCCAAATCCTTCATGTCAAACTCTGCTGCTAGGTTCCTCTTGCAGTCCTCTATGAGCCCTGATGACCCTGTCAGAAAGATGTTATCCACATACAATACTAGGATGAGTGGCTCACCCTCTACCTTTAGATAGTAAGGGTTGGGATTTGCATCACTCTTCACAAATCCCATTTGCTGCAAGTAGCTGTCAATCTGACCATACCATGCCCTAGGAGCATGTTTGAGCTTGTATAGCGCTCTCTTCATACTGCACATGTGTGTGCCCCTCTCATGTATCTCGAAGCCCTCTAGTTGTTTGTTGTATACCTCCTCCTCTCTCACCTCATTCAAGAAAGTTGTTTTGACGTCCATCTGGTAAATCTGCCATCCCATTTGTGCTACTAGAGATATCACTGACCGAATGGAAGTATATCTAGCAACTGGGGTGAAGGCCTCCTCGTAGTCTATACCTTCCTTCTGTGCATACCCCCATGCCACGAACCTAGCCTTGTACTTCTCTACACTGTCATTTGCAGCGTACTTGATCTTATAGATCCACCTAGAGCCCACAACTGACCTATCCACAGGCTTAGGCACTACCTCCCACACATCGTTTGTCATGATGGAGCTATACTCCACCATGGCATCCTGCCACACCTGATGTTGTGCAGCCTCCTGATAGCTGGAAGATTCAACAATTTGTGCCACCAATGCTTGGTACTTGGCTGGCTGTTTGCGTTCTCTCTTGCTAGTCTTAGGAGCCCCCATAAACTCCTGTGCATTCTTCAGTGTCTAACGAACTTCTCTATTAGTTCGACTGCTAGTGGTGGGTGGTTCGACCAACTCCTCATCTTGCCTCTGTTGTTGTGTTTGCTACGCACTCACTAGATCCTCTGCACTTGAGTTAGTGCTTGTACTGGTAACTATATTAGAACCTTGCGATTGTCCCTGCTGCTGGACTAATGGAGCTTTTGTTGGCTCACTCTAATCACCTATCAACATCTTGTGAGACCTTCTGAAGGCTCTCTCCTCCATGAACTTCACATCCTGTCTCACGATAATCTTCCTACTGCTAGGAATGTAGATCCTATATGCCTTTGAGATTTCACTATACCCAAGACAGTACCCCTTCTCTATAATTTGATCTAGTTTAGTGTGTTTCTCATCTGGCACATAGCAGTATGCTATACTACCAAAGATTCTAAAGTGATAAACCTTCAGTTTCTTCCCTGAGAAAACCTCCTCTGGTGTTATCTTCCCCAACACCCTGTGAGGAACCCTATTCTATATGTGCATTGTTATGCTACAAGCCTTAGCCCATAGAAACATGGTCAAGTACTAATCATATAGCATAGCCTTTGCCACCCCAACGATACTCATATTTTTCCGCTCTGCTACTCCATTCTACTGTGGATTGTATGGAGTTGTCAACTCTCTCCTGATGCCCTCCTTCACACAGTAATCAATGAAGTCACAATTTGTGTACTCTCCTCCGTTATTCGTGCAAAGTACCTTGATCTTTTTCCTTGTCAAGTTTTCCACTAGAGCCTTAATCTCTTGGAACCGACTAAAGGCCTCATCCTTGGTCTTCAAAACGTAGATCAAGGTCTTCCTAAAGTAATCATCTATGAACGTAATGAAATACTCGTACCCTCCGAGAGATCTAGTGGACATTGGACCGCAAATGTTTGAATGTACAAGCTATAACACCCCATCTGATCTATTGTCACTTCTTGGGAACGTTGCCTTAGCATATTTCCCGAGTACGCACCCTCTGCACACATCATCATGTTCCGTGCTTAATTCTAGAACACTTGTCACTGTCTCCTTGAGCATCCTCAGTGCTCCATGGTGTAGATGACCCATTCTGCTATGCCACAATTCATTCAAGTCTCTCCCATTGTTGTTGGTGTTGTTGGATAGTGCCTTTGGAGAATCAAGCTACAACTTATACAACCTATTGCTTCGAACCCCAATCTGCTTTACCTTCTTCCAGTTTTGGTGTTTGATGAACACCTTTCCTACAAAGTGGACATCATATCCCATGTCCTGTCGTACTGAGACTGAAATTAGGTTCATACCTAAACCTGGCACATGCAACACATTTGTGACACTGGTGTTTGCTCTTGACTCCCTCTGAATCTCAATGGTACCTCTCCCAACTACAATACATTTAGTTTTGTTTCGCATCTGTATCTGAAAGTCCATTTGCTCCTCCTTATGGCTGGAGAAATAGTCTCTAACTCTTGTCATGTGCGTTGACGCTCTATTGTCTATATACCAAACACCCTATGAAGTTGAGCTGGAGTGGCAAGCTATATGAGCGAATTCATCTTCCAACGTGGAGGACAAACCCGTAGCATCATAAATTATGAATCTCTTTGCGGCCATACCAGAAAATCTAAGAAACTCAAATACACTGGAGAAGTCCTACATATAACTCTTCGTGTGCTTTTCTCTTCCTTGCCCTACATTGATCTATTGTTGCGAATCTTTGCACTAGATCTGCTCTACGAAATATCTTATCTACTCACTAGAAGCCCTTCCTATAACCTCATTGCCTATTGTTGTTGCTTTGAGACAATTCACACTTTTCCTCCAAATCACCTCCCTAGAATTGAATTTTTGCCTCTCTGCAATGCACACTGCCTAGCTAAGCCTGCGCAGTTCTTGAATTTTGTGCTTCAGATAAGCCTTTGAACTACACAAATCTCACTTCCTTCGCTTCTAAAGCCTCTGACCCAATCTTTGTTGCTCTGATACCATGTGAAAATTCCTTGAATGCAATAAACTAGAGATTTATCTTCTAACTATTAGCAGTTTATTTGTTTTATGAATTTATTATTTGGCAAATAACGATAAATTCACTATGCATTCTTCACAATAATGTTGCAGAATATAAAATTGGAACTAAGAAATAGATGCACACGCACACAATAAAATTGACAGAGTTATTTTTGGACAAATTACCCTAAAAAAAACCCAAAGGGAAAACCAGTGCAGCAAATGAAGGTTTTATTATTACCTTCAGCAAATTCAAGAGTACAATGATCTGCTTGTCAATTTGGCGAAGCTCCAGCAATCTTCTACTGGCAAAATAATCTCTTCCTCTGCAACTGATGTGGCCTCTCTCAGCCACTCGCACCTCCTTCTGAAAGCCATGCTTCCTCCTGGAATCTGTAGATTTGGCTGAAGAAAAATCGTACAGCCCTAAATCACCTCCAAGCAAGTCGTCTAGCCTCCCTCTGCCTCTAAAACCTAGTCGCATTGCCTCTGGAGCATTGATACATCAACTAGCAACTTAAACGTGGCTCCTCCAGCAACTCACACTGGGAAATTTGGCTAACTTTCATTATTGTATTTGGCTTCCTCTGCAGATGAATTCAGCCTCCTCTTTCCTGTCTCACAGGCACTGGAAAATACTAAGGAAAATTTTGTTGGACTCCTACTCTCAAATCTTTATTGTAACCCCTGCTCTGATGCTTTCCCTAGATTCAAATATGTAACTAGGTTCAGTCTTCATAAATGTATTTGAGTCAAAATGAAATGTACTTATCAAAAGAATGAAGTAAATATTTTTATTATTATTATTATTAGGACTTATTAAAGCATGGGCTTCATACTTGGGTCATCATGTTGTAGGTCAAAGTCCCCATTGAGGACTTCTAGGATTTATTCTGAGTCATTAGTCATTGTACATAAAAGAGACCCTTCTTGGGCTTTAAAAACATGTAAAAAGGAATTATTTTGAGTCAAAAATGAATTTAGTCTCCTCCACACCAAGTTGGCCTCAAGAAGGGTAATTCGACCTCACTGGAAGGCTATATATACAAGGCAGTTCGAATTCATTTGGAGAAAAATTCACTCTCTCACATAGTTAGATATCTGAAGCTAGGAGTTGGGAAGTGCGAAGTTGGAAAAGGGCTGGAAGGAGAGTTGGAAAGGAGTGTGAGTTTTTGGAGGAAGATAGAAGACACCAAGATTGAAATTTTGGGCCAACTATCTTTCACTTCTGAGGTGTATCAAGGGAGATCAATGTTCTCCTAGTCTAGTCGAAGTTACTATTGTTGCTGCTGCTACTGGGTCGAAGTTGCTACTGCATGTTGATGTTGCTAGGTCGAAGTTACTTTTGAAGGGTTATCATCTGCGAGAAGAATTGAGGGTTGACTTGGTGTGGAGGAAGTCTTTGTCCAAAGAGTGTTGGATTATCTTGAAGAACTATTGAAGGAAGAATTGTTGACTAGGCTTTCCCCTAGATAGGGGTTTTTCCCTGGATGTCTGCCTACATATGTTATCCTTGTGTTATTGTTTTGGTAATTGCTTCATGAACTAAAAGATAAAAGAATCACAAGTATTTTTCTATATAAGAAAATCTTTCTGCCTTTCTGATTTTCTAACAACTTGCACTATTGCATTTGACTTCCTCTGTAAATGAATTCGGCCTCCTCTTTTTTGTCTCCCGGGCATTAGAAAACACTGAGGAAAATTTCTCCAGACTCCTACTCTCAAATCTCTGCTGAAACCCTTGCTTTGATGCTTTCCCTAGCTTCAACTGTGCCCTTGTTGAATACCTGCCAACTCATGCACTGTCTTCTCCAATCCCTTCAACCTGCTCTTATAATATTTTGTTAGAGTCTCAACAACCATGACATCTCAACCAATGGCTAAGATCAATTTGACTTCATCAATAGAAGCCTCTAGAGCAAAAATCGAACTTCCTTAATTAATTCACTTTAATTAACCAATTTTCCTAAATTAGACTTAGGAACTTTTTAATTTTGGCTAATTAATTTAATTAAGGTGTCTCTAAGTCTTTTCTCGCAAAATATTTTCGAATTTTTGGAGATCTCATGTTCCTTAGCCTCTTAAACACAATCTGAGACCAGAATACTTGCCCGTTGCTATCGTATCCAAAAACTAACACCTTTACTCTGCTCCAAGGTTCATGAGATGAACCTCTACAATTCTTCCTCGGGTCTGAATACTATTTTTCTTGCTTCACTGAGTTGTTCTAACCGAAATGGAGGATGTATGGCTCGTATTTATACTAATTCAAACTACACTGAACTGACATATTTGTTGGGGAGAGGATCAACTTGTTCTTAAGTAGGCCGACTTGACAGAGGTCAGAAATAAGTGTTTTTTAACTTGAAAAAATCAATTTCTCCTCAATGGAGAGGAGTTAATTTTTAACAGTAATGACCCAATGACTAAGCAAGAGTCGAGACGTCCTGTATTGACCACAGACGAAGTGAAAACTTCCTAGGGCCGTCTACTCCTTGAGCCTAATCAATACATGCTAAGCATGTCATTTCGGGGAACCAAACATGGTTGGTGAGGGAGTTAACAGCCCACCTCAACCACTCGGTCTACCCTTACTTGACATCCTAAATGGAGAGGAGTTAGGAGGCATGCAAATATTCATTGGAAAGGTCTTAAATTCCTCTTTAAGCCTATGCAATTTTCTTTTTCAGTTAGACATCCTTTGACATTAATAACAAATTATTCTTCCACTAAGTCGAGGACAAACAAACATTGGTTACAGTAGGTCTATTCTATCTTTGGGTTTGGTCTTTTGATTTTTCTCTTGCCTTCGGTGTTTGCTCATCAGTGGGTGGCCATGCCTTGCGAACAATCCTGAAGGAGGGAACATGATCCATAAACTGTCGTGGATATTCCACTGGACAGTTCGTCATAATAGATCTAATAATAATATATTAAAATTCTGAATTTTTACATTATTACAGTTTTATTAAACTTCTAGATTTGTAAATTTAACTGTAATTAGTGCATTCATGTGAATGGAAATTATGCAAAAATGTAGAGAATGACAAAATAAGCTCACACACACATAAGACCCAATATATGCTCTAGGAAACCCTTTCGGGAGAAAACCCGACTAGAAGGTGAGGTTGCTTCACTCTCTTTCTCTGTCTAGAAATATGGTTGCAGGTGCAAAAAAGTAATGTTTGTGGCCCGTGGGCTACTACAGTGCACAAATCCTCTCTATGTGCTCTACCTCCTATCTCTTCTGGCTATCTTTGCTCAGCTACAGAACAAAATGCTCTCGAAAGAATGGAATGCCTCTTACTCCTAGTGGACCAGTTATAATACAACCCGATAGCCTACTAATGGTTAAGTTTGACTACATCAACTGTTAACTAAAGTTACAATATAGACTCCTTTAGTCTTTTACATCAAAAACACGTGGCTCGCCTCCTTTCTATGAATAATGGGGTCTGACGCGACATCCTCCCAAACTATAGGTGTGAAAACAGGAAAGTCAACTTCTGAGTGGCATAACTTTTGCATACGAACTCCGATTGATGCACTTCTTGCGCAGTTGAAAAGATCTTTGTGTAGAATAGTATGAAAAGGTGTTGCGCCAAAGCAACAAAGTTTTTCCCCCAAAAAACTTCATTTGATGCCTCAAAATGCTCTCGAAATGTTTTAGACCCTGTTTTGCCAAACTGGGTCCCACCAGTAAAAACAGTCCCATGAGTTAATTCCTCCACTTTTTCCACTCTGAATGCATTGATATGGATGACAAACAACATAATGATCCAATTCGGATCACACCTCCCCATTTTGGGAGGATATTGGTCCCCAAAATATTTTACTAAATGAGGCGAGGAAATTTTTCCTCCACGTTCTCTTTGGTGTACCATTTAGCTTTGCCTGGAAGTTGTCCCTTCAACTCAATTTCCTTGTCCCTGTCTTGTAGTTTTGGACCTCTTCTGCAAAATTGTATCCTTTGTCAACTCTGCTTGAGCGTCTGGTGCCAAATCCTCCACAAAAGGAAGGACCTAATCCTCTACCTGATCTAGCATGGAAGGCTCATAGAGTTTCAAATTCTCTACATTCACAACTGAGTAAATGCACACATACGGTGGTAAAATGAGTCAATAGGCATTATCACCCATCTTTTCCAGTGTCTCAAAGGGACCATATCTGAGAACCATGATTTTCTTACCAGGCCCCTACATCCTCTCCTTGTTCAACTGTAGCCATACTCTGTCTCTCACCTTGAACAATTTCTCTATCCTGTGTTAATCATGCTAGGCCTTATACTCCTCCTGCGACTTCTATAGTGTTTCCTGTACCTGTAGATGGATCTGTCTGATCTTCTCTATAAATTTTTCAGCCCTCAAAGCATCTCCAGTAAGATCTTTCCTCACTCCTCCTTGTTGCCCATATGTAATATCCAAAGGTGAAGGTGGCAAATATAAAAAACAAGTCTCAAATGGGGACTTTCATGTAGAACTGTGGACAACTCTATTGTAAGAATGTTATATATATATATATATATATACCAGATTTTCATCCCAGGTATTCGGATGCTTTTGGTTGTATCCCCTCAAAAGTTGCACCAAAGCAATGTTGACTACTTATGTCTACACATGTCTGTGGATGGAATGTTGTAGATCTCTTCAATTTTGTGCCCATCTTCTCCCACAATGTAGTCCAAAATGCACTGAGAAATCTTGTATCCCTATCTAAAACAATGCTCCTTGGTATCCCAAAGTGCACCTAGACCTGTCCAAAGAACAAGTTTGTTGCTTCTTGTCCGCTGATGGTCTTTTTACAAGCCATCAGAACACACATTTTGTTGAACCTATCAACTACCACGAACAAGTAGTCACGTTCCTTCCTGGTTGTCGGTAAACCCATAGTTGCAGGAAGCGTTCCCCCCCAGGCGGTTCTAAGGCCCGAAGCACGTCCCGTGTGGATGCATCCAGGAAGCGTCCCTAGAAGCGCGCTTCCACCTGTTTTGGACGCTTCCCCTTGTTTTGAACGCTTCCGCTTGTTTGGGATGTTTGTTTCGAGTATAAATGCAAAATATATATATATATATATATATATATATCAGACGCTTCGCTTCCTAGATTTTTGGAAAATGACGCTTCCGCTTCGTGCAACATTGGGTAAACCTCCCACAAAGTCCATGGAAATATTTTTCCAAGGACGAGTAGGTACAGGTAAGGGATGATATAGACCTTGTTTCCTGTTGCTAGCCTTGCTAGTACAACAAAGCATGCATCCTCTTATGAACCTAGCTACCCGTTATTACATCTTGGGCCAATACACATACCTCTGCAAGTTAGCCACGGTCTTCCCTACACCAAAGTGCCCTACAACCTTGAAGGTGTGAATCTCTCTAATCATCTGCAAGTCGCTCACCGTTAGGAACACATAGATTATCCAACCTATAGAGTAACCTATCCTAGAGATAGTAGTCAACAATGTTGTCGCCATCGTGCACATGACTCTAACTCTGCAACTGTTTATACACCTCTTTGAAGTCATCATCCTCTAAATATGCCTCTTTGTATGCATCATGGGTGAATGGGTCCATGTGCATAAGAGTCCCAAAGTTGTGATCTTTAATGTGGGTGGCCTGTAAAGCATCTCGGCCAACTTGTTTGTGTTGCCCTTCTTATACTTGAAACTGCTATAAAAACCCCATCCACTTGAAATGCCTGGTATGTTGTAGCTTACTCTGGGCCTGCAAGTAATGTAACGGTTGGTGATCTGTGTAGATTACTATCTCCTTTCCCATCAGATAGTGCTTCCACTTCTTCACAGCTTGTACCATGGCATAAAGCTCCTTGTCGTAGGTAGGGTAGTTAAGAACTGACCCATGAAATACTTCAGAATGGTAGCATACATGCCTTTCTCCCTACATCAAAACAACTCTCATAGCATACCCACTCGCATTTGTCTCCACTTCAAAGGGTCGTTGCAAATTTGGTAATGCCAGAATTGGTGCTTGACTAATTTTCTTCTTTAGCTCCTCGAAAGCCTTCTGCTAACCTTTTCTCCACTGGAAACTCTTACCACTTGCTATTATGGCATGGAGTGGTGCTGCTACCGCTGAAAATGAGGCTATGAATTTCCTCAGGTATTGTGTTGCCCCAATGAAACTCCTAACCTCAGAAACATTAGTAGGCACGAGCAATTTCATGATGACCTCCATCTTGGAAGGATCTATCTTTAGTTCTCCTCCACCAATCACATACCCCAAATACACCAAGGATTGTTGCACAAACTCGCACTTCTTGAGATTTGCTAGCAGTTGATGCTTCTTCAATGTTTCCAGCAACTGTGTCAAATGTGAAATATGCTCCTCCCAGGCAGCACTATATACCAGTATGTCATCCAAATAGACAACAACAAATGAATCTATAAAAGGACACAATACATTGTTCATTAATCTCATAAATGTAGTTGGTGCATTACATAGGCCAAATTGCATAACAAACCACTCATACAAAACTTGCCTGGTTTTGAAAGCAGTCTTCCATGTATCTTCTTCTTACTCGAACCCAGTGATATCCAGACTTCAAGTCCAACGTGGTGAAGTACTTTGCTTGTTGCAATTGATCTAGCAAATCGCCTATCCTGGGCTGGGGGTATCTGTTCTTGAGCGTGATTTTATTCAACGCCCTGTAATCCATACACATCCGCCAAGTCCCATCCTTCTTTGGCACAATGATGATGGGTGACCCACATGGTGATGTACTCGGTCGAATGACACCTTGTTCCAGCAGCTACTGCAACTGCTTCTATAACAAACTGCCTGTATAGCGCAATATTTGGCAATGGAGTGTCTAACATTAGTTAGATCTCATGTTCCACTTATTTCTTAGGTGGTAACCCTTTGGGCTCTTAGAACACATCCCTGTTTTCCTGTAACGACTCCTCCAATTGTTGTTTTTGTTTCTTAGTACACCCCTCCAGGGATGCCTTGCCTCTTATTGACTCCTCTTCAAACTGACTCTCTTAAAAACAGTAGAACATACTTCTTGATGGAATTGATCAATTTCTTGGCTTGGTTGGCACTTACCAGCAAAATTTTCGACTTGCCTTTGTGCGCATTGATGATGAACAATTTTCCATCCTTAACAAACCGACACAGATTGACTCTCTTCATGAATATTGCATCGCACATGTACATGTATGGACTCTCAAACACAACTCCACATACATCAAAGGGAACCACATCTAGATCTACTTCATCAATAAAATCAGCACTGATAGCAAATCTAATTTTACATTGTTTTGTTACCTTCAACTCTATATCCTTATTTACCCATCCCAGTGGATATGACTTTGGATGATAACGAACTTTCAACCCCAACCTCTTGACCAACTCTGCTGCAATGAGATTTGCCTATGATCCTGAGTCAAACAGAGCATCAATCTTTGTCTTCTTGACCTGTATCTTTATATGGAAGAGTTTGGTCATTTATTTCTCTCCATGTTGTTGAAGGCTACTCAAATTCACCTCCTTCTGCACTAACGTACATACACTCTTCTCATCCACATCCGAGCTGCTTTCAACTTGGTTGCTCGAATCATGGCTATGAGATTCTTCTTCTTGTTATCTTTCTTCTTGTTATTCGGGTTTAACTTTGGATGCAACTTCCAACATTTTTCCTCGGTATGGTCATCAATGTTGCAGTGGTTGCTAGGATCTTTGCACTGGTGTGTTGTGGCTGTCGTCTTTTTATCTTTTCCCCCTTTTGGTTCTTCTTTCCCTCCTTAAAAGCTTCTTGTTGCTCCTTCTGCTTCGATCCACTTGATTATGCTCTTTTCAGACCTATGTTTTCCAGATTTGTGCCTATACACAAGCCTCGTCCACCAATTTGGGCTTGAACAATTTCACTTGCTCGCGTAGATGCCGGTGTAGACTCCCCAAATACTTGCATACATCCGGGTTCTTTGGAGAGATACCCAACATTATAACCATCTTTTTGAATTTCGTGGTTACTCTTGCATGATTTGGTCTAGATTTTGTCTAAAGTAATGCCACCGGATCCACTGGTCCTCCACGTACCCAATGGAGTAAAATTGTGACTTAATGAGGGTTTTGAAACCTCAAGGTTTCTAATGTGGCTCTCCCCCACCAAGTCATGGCCCTCCAATTTCAGTCGTGCAAATGAAAATTTTGTCCTTCTTCAATTTAGTGGACGTTGAAATAAACTTCCAATTGTTGCGACCAATGGTTCAGCTTCAGAGCGTTGATATCGCCGTGGCATGGCTTGATATCAACTTTTGCTTCCATTTTAAACAAGGATTGATTCACAGCACTCGAACTGGGTTGATCTTTTCCAAATTCTTTCTTCGACTGGTTCTCTGTTTCCCCATGATCTTTTGATCTCCGTTCGGATTTGTCCTCTGCATTCGAACCCCCATCTTCTCCAAATATCCCTAGTTTGTTATTCAAGGCCACCATGAGGAGGTTTACATTGCGGTTTATATCTGCGACTTGTTGTTCCAGCTGCATAAACCTCACCTCTGTAGGATTACGAGATTTGTTTATAGATTCGTCGGCCATGATTAGGGTTTTACGATTTTCAGCCTTGTCGATCTAAATCCCTGAAATCTCCACAAAATACCCAAAGAAACTCGCTCTGACACCAAATGATCCGTAAACTATCGTGGATATTCCACTGGACAGTTTGTCACTAATAATAATATATTAAAATTCTGAATTTTTACACTATTACAGTTTTATTAAACTTCTAGATTTTTTAAATTTAATTGTAATTAGTGCATGCATGCGAATGGAAATTATGCAGAAAAATTGAGAACATCAAAATGAGTTCACACACAAACATAGGACACAAGATATGCTCTGGGAAACCCTTTCGGGAGAAAACCCAGCTGGAAGGTGAGGTCACTTCGCTCTCTTTCTCTATTTGGAAATATCGCTACAAGTACAAAAAAATAATGTTTGTGCCTTGTGGGCTGCTATAGTGCACAAATACTCTTTGTGTGCTCTACCTCCTATCTCTCCTGGCAATCTTTGCTCAGCTATGGAACAAAATGCTCTGGAAAGAATGGAATACCTCTTCTCCTAGTGGTCCGGTTATAACACAGCTCGATATCCTACTAGTGGTTAAGTTTGACTACATCAACTCTTAACTAGAGTAACTATATAGACTCTTCTAGAGTCTTTTACATCAAAAACACGTGGCTAGCCCCTTTCCATGAATAATGGGGGTTGACGCAACATCCCCTCGAACTATATGTGTGAAAACAAAAAGGTCAACTTTTGAGTTGCATAACTTTTGCATACGGACTCCGATTGATGAGTTTCTTACGTTGTTGGAAAGATCTTTGTATGTAGAATAGCAGAAAAAAGTGTTGCACTAAAGCGGCAAAGTTTTGCCCCCAAAAAACGCCGTTTGATGCCTCAAAATGCCCCTGGAAGGTCTTAGACCCCGTTTTGCAAAACTGGGTCCCACCTGTAAAAACAGTCCCATGAGTTGATTCCTCCACTTTTTCCACTCCGAATGCATCAAGATGGATGACAAACAATACAGTGATCCAATCCGGATCAGAACATCATGGCGGCTGTCAGTTTTCAGCTCCGGAATTTTGCAGGGAGCTCGGGAGGCTGCCAACATTTTTTGGAGCAACACCCTCCCCTCCACCCAACATCAGGGAGGAAATCACTACAGTTGAGGAAGAGGTTTGAATTGAAAGGGGATTCATTCATGATTTTGACATTGAGGAAATGGACAACTGGATCCAAGATACAAGCAGTTCTAGGGCAAGAGATGCCAAATATTTGAAAATGGACCTTTACTAGCATATCAAGACAATGATTGGCAAGGTGCTGTTGGACAGGGACAAAACTCGCTAGGATATGCTGCAGCTTGATGAGGTGCTGCTGCAAATCAAGTAACTTAAATGCAAAATTTCAGCTTCCACTCAGTCATCTCAAGGCCAGGGGCATGCTCTGACCCCTCTACAGCAGAATGATATATTTCTCAATGATCCCCATTATACTTAGTTTCTTAGCTTTTATGTTTTTTTATCACAGGCATAGTAGTTCTAGTGGAGCCCTGCAAAGTGGTATCAGCCATATGATGATTTCTGTTATGTGTAACCATTTGATACTTAACTCGTCTCAATCACAATGGACATAAGGCTAATTCTTTTGCTGCTGTTCTGGTGTCCCAAGTGGCAGACCAGCAGAACTGTAATCTGTATAATTTTCCACTTTTATGGTTAATAGAAACACACAGCTAGGTTACAAAAGAAAAAAGAGAAGAAAAGAAATCGTTGCTTCTTAAGTTTCATGGTACTTGTGAAATTTATACCTAAACTTCAATTGTGTTTAGTATGAATGGCTGGCCAATTGGCAATTGATTCAGCAATGATTTCATTATTTTCAATTATACTCTTCCAAAAAATAACTTCCATGACCTTTCAGTCCTTGATTATTGCAAATATCCCTACCCTCATTGTGTGCACTTTTAACTGTGCTCTTAACCCTGTATGCTTCTCTATTAACGAATGTACCTATACTGTTACGATACCCTATATTAATCAACTTCAGCACTAGTTAATCAATCAGTCAGTCTAATTAATAAATTAAAAAAAAGTGAGTTGATGAGAAAAAACAGTCAGCCAGCCACTGTAATGACATCCATCAGTCTAATTGGCACAAAAAAAGGGAATTTCGTTATAAAGTTTAAAGACCTTAAGTACCTCTGGAATAGCTGTTGTAGATAGTCCATGGAAAACTAGTTATTGACCAAGTACAACACCCATGCTGAATTTGAAAGTTACTTGACTGGAGTTAGCACTCAGACCTTCTCAGAAAAGTTTCTTGGCATATATTGTACTATGTTGATTTTGCTAGTTTCGTAATAGAGAGTTCCATTTTGAGGTTACAGTTATTGTAGTGTTGCTCCATGAAAATATTCAAGAGTTAGATCAATGTTTAGTAAATTCCAAATTAGTTCGAATAAATAATGAAAAAACAAATTCCAGCGTCCAATTTCAGCCTTCGTGGTCCAGATTGTATTGCAACAAATGTACAAAGATGATAGCTACTTTGTATCTTCTGTAGTTACTAGTAGATAGTGTCAAACAAGAAACAAGCAATGATGTCATTGTTGCATTTTTTTTTTTTTGTGTGATAATGTGACAAATAACAATATTTCATGGTGTTTATAATTCTTTGTAAAAATGCCCAAAGGGCATAGAATAATGAGTGAATGGGTGTACTGTTAAAGCACACTTTGCATAATGGTCACCAGTTCAAAACCCTGTGGGTGTCCCACCTGCATAATCCTCAACTAGAGGTTATTGTGGTAGTGGTGGAAATCAACCCATGCCATGTGAGTACAAGACCTGCCTAGTTGTTGATTCCTCTAGTCACAACAAAAAAAATGTTTCAGAAAACTAAGTTGCAAGATAAAGGGAAATAGGTACACATCTCCGAAATGGAAATTCACAGGAAACATGATCCCCCAAAATTTTGGAAACAGGGAAATGTGATATATATAAAACTTAAATATAAAGTTATAATAAATTGCATATATACATACATAAAATAGTGTGCACACACACTTGAAACTTGAAAAGAAAGCTTTATGAATAAATGAGCAAGAACATTTAAATGATAGACATAAATGACAAGCTAAGTCACATGACACGAGGACACGAGACACGGAGGACACGTAAATACGAGTATTCAATACGAAACGCAGCGACCCGGAAACAGGACACGGGG